>VXAU01004036.1:0-37333 GCA_013399695.1 Formicarius rufipectus | reverse complement strand
CGGTGCCCGCTGGGGACTCTTGCAGCTCTCGCCCACCTCGTAGACGCAGCAGAGCCGGGCCATGTGGTGGAGGATGAGCCGCCGTGCCCAGGGGGGCACGGGCCGAGCCCCCGGCCCACAGTGGTGCACGTTCATGATGAAGATGGTCAGCGCGGTGGAGGCTGTGATCATGGTCATGGTGGCGATGTAGTACTTCCCTGCATGGGCACGGGCACTGACACTGCTGGAGGGGTCCTCACCTCCACCCCACAGCCCTTCCCCCTGGCAAGGGGTCCTCACCCCGACCCCACACCGAAGCCCTCTATCCCCCCCGCAGGGGCTCCTGCACCCCCGTGCCCCGTCACAGCCCCTTCCCCCGGCACGGGCACCGCCCGACCCCCGGCACAGCCGCCCCGGTGCCGCGGGGCTCACCCACCGATGAGCGGGACGCTCTCCGAGGGTGGCATGCTCTCTGCCACCAGCAGCTGGAACACGGTGAGGGCCAGCAGCACCGTCACCCCCAGCGAGACCTTCTCCCCCGAGTCGGCCGGCAGGTAGAAGCCGAGGGGCGCCAGGAAGGACACCATGATGCAGGGCAGGAGCAGGTTGAAGATGTAGAAGGAGGCGCGGCGGCGCAGCAGCAGCGTGTAGGTGACATCGGGGTAGGGCTCGGAGCAGCAGCCGTAGGTGATGACGTTCCGCGTGGCCGGCATGCCCAGCACCTCCCACTCCACGTTCTCCACGAAGTCCGTCAGGTCCCCGGTGTCCAGCCGGTTGCGGAGGTCGATCTGGTTCCCGTTGTAGGTCCAGGAGCCGAAGGTGAGGCGGCAGCGCTGCCCGTCGAAGGGGAAGTAGGAGACGTCCACCTTGCAGGAGCTCTTGGTGATGGCGGGCGAGTCCCACATGATGTGCCCGTCCGAGCGCAGCACCACGTTGGTCTCCATGGAGCCCCCGAAGTGCTCATCGGCACTGGAGGAGGAGGAGGCAGGGAGGGATGGCCGTGGGACTGAGGTGGCCCCCGAACAAAGCCACGTCCCCTCCCCGTGCCACCGGAAGCCCCTGGGTGCCCCCACGGTGTGCGTGTGGGGAGGGGGGTCACTCCCAGGTAGACCTGGCTGCTGCCAGCCCCCCGTCCCTCCATGTCACCCAGCTGGTGTGACCACCCCCCTGCGTCACCCACAGCAGGACCCGCCTGCTCCCGCCCCACGGGCAGCCCCGAGGTCGGCAATGCCCGGTGCAGCCCCCCAGTCCCACCCTGAGCCCCCCAGCTCTTGGAGCAGGCGGGTGGGGGCCGAGCACAACCCACTTGTTATAGAGGATGATGTCCGGCCGCCAGACGTAGCTGCTGGGGATGCGGATGCTGTCGATGCCGTCGTAGTCGTCCTTGTCCCAGGTCAGGTGGGCATCCAGCCACGCCTGGCGGACCCACAGGTAGGAGGTGAGGACCTGGTTCCTCTCGTCCTGCCGAGGGGAGAGGGTGGGCACGGGGTGATGGCCCCCGGTGCCACCCCCAGCCCTCCTCAGCCCCCAGCCTGGTGGTGTCTCCGAGTGTCCTGGGGGGCTGAGCTGGCTTTGAGGGGGTCGTGCTGCTTCGGGGAGGTTGAAAAGGTCTGAGCTGAGCTCTGAGACTTCACGGGGCTCGATCTCACTGACAGGGGAAGGTTGTGCTGGTTCTGGGGAGTCTGAGCCGTCTCAAGCGGTGCGAGCTGACTCGGGGGCGGCGGGGCTGGTTTTGACAGGGACTGGTTTCAAGGGCTGAACCTCAGCCGGGGTGGAGCGGGACCCGCTGGGGCAGAGCCGCCGGTGCCGTGCCGGGCACTCACCATGTCGATGATCTGGGAGAGGGTGACCTGGAGGGTGACGTTCAGCGCCCGGTCCGTGTCCTCCACGGGGCGCAGGGCGCTCGAGTAGTTGGCGAAGAGGTCGTGGAGCAGCTTGTAGGCGAACCTGCCCCGCGCCCCGCCGCAGCCTGCGGGGAGCCAGAGCGCCGCTGGAGGGGCCGGGACGTAGCCGGAGCCCTCCCGAGGGACCCTCGAGGGGAGCCGGGCAGGGTGGGGGAGCACACCGGGACCCCTGTGCTTCCTCGCCGCCAGTCGGAGCCCCTCAGCCCCGGTGATGCCCCATGTGCGGGACGCTGCTCGCAGGGGCCGGGGATTGCTCCCCCCGCACCCCGAGTAAGGGGTCCGCACCCCGAGTGGGTGTTCTGCACCCCGAGTGGGGGATCCACACCCCGAGTGGAGAGTCCGCACCCCGAGTGGGTGTTCCGCACCCCGAGTGGAGGGTCTTCACCCACAGAGGAGGGTCCGCACCCCTCGCGGAGGGTCCACACCCCTCCCGCCGCTCACCCGGGGCCAAGAGGACGCCGGCCAGGCAGAGGCAGAGCATCGGGAGCGCTCCGGGCTCCATCCCGCCGAGCAGATCCCGGGGACACGGGGGGGCCGAGGTGACGTCAGGGCTGGGACAGGGCGGGGGGAGCACAGCCCCCACAGGGACCCACAGCGAGGGGATCCGGAGAGACCCCCGAGGGTACCCGGTTGGGAGGTGGCAGGGACCGGAGTGCGGTCTGGGTGCAGCTGAGCCCTTTGGGATGGGTTTGGGGGCCGAGGCACCGCCGGCAGCCACACGATCCCTGTCGGCTGCACCTGCCCGAGCCCCGGGAATGCCTCTTCCACCCGCACCTGGAGCCGTCGCGACAGAGGGAAGAGCCGAGGCTGCAGCCCCTGGGATAGAGGGAGCCCCGGGCGCGAGGGACATCCCGTTCTCCAGATTTGGAAAAGATCAAGGAAAGGGAAGAGGTAGATTACTCCCTTTCGGTGAGAACAAAACCCCGAGAGGTTAATGGACGTGACATTAAACAAAGGAGACAAAGCGGGAGTGGCAGCGGTCCCTATCGCAGGGGTGCCGGAGCATTGCCCCGCTCCAGCCCCGGGGAATCCAGAGCATTCCTCCTCCGCCCCGCTCCATCCCTGGGGAAGCCGCCGCCTCCCGCTTCCCGGAGCCTTCTGGCACCTTTCCCACGCCCAGCCCCGGCAGCAGATGCCGAGCGGTTTTGAGGCCGGAGGTTTTGTTTCCAGACGGTGAATTATTCATCCCCAGCCCGTGATCCGGCGGGCCCGGGGCCGCACAGACCCAATTACAGTAATGGAAGGAGGCAAGGCCAGAAGGACCCGGCTCCTGGGCACTGACAGTGGCACCTAACATGCCACCAATGCCGTGGGCACGGACACCTCCCACCAGCCCAGGTTGCTCCAAGCATCGTCCAACCTGGCCTGGGACACTCCCAGGGCAGCCACAGCTGCTCTGCCCACCCTGTGCCAGTGCCTGCCCACCCTCCCAGCCAGCAATTCCTTCCCAATATCCCATCTAACTCCCTCTGACAGTGGGAAGCCATTCCCACATGTCCTGTCCCTCCCAGCCTTTGTTTGCAGTCCCTCTCAAGCTTTTTCATGAGCCACTTTCAGTACACCAAAAGGCCACAATCTGGTTTATCTGAGCTCCCCCCTGAACCTTTCAGGCAGGAGCGACTTTTCCGCCCAAGGCTCTGAAGGAGCCTCCCCCGATCCCCACCAAAGGCCAGTGACTGAATCAGACCTTCCCAGGTGAGCTGTGCCCCCCACCAAGGGACAAACACCTACAAACCCAAGCTGTCCCTTAAAAAGCAAAGGAACCCATGGGAATACTATAAACATTTTATTTATTGTTTTCAAAAAGACAGGAAAATAATCTAGAGAATTTATTTATACTTTTTTAATAAAAACCTTTCCATACTCCTCATGCATGGAGACCTTCCGTGGCCCGGGGGCAGCGCCGGGGCCGGGCCTGCCAGGAGCAGGACTCGGAGCAGGAGAGCAGCTCGTCCCAGCCAGTCCCGTGCCAGTCTTTCCTCAGCCGCTCGGGGGGGCTCAGCGCCGGGGCGGTCAGTGCGTGCCCACGGCCAGCTCCCGCAGGTAAGCCTGGGTGAGCCCGCGCAGCTCCTCCAGCGCGTAGTCCTCGGGCATGGGCAGGCGGCCGATGTGCGGGGCCAGCAGGCGCAGGGGGGGCACGCAGGGCTCCTCGGGGCCCGGGCCCTGCTGCAGGCTCAGCACCGCCCGCAGCACGTTGGCCACGCGCTTGGCCATGTCTGCAACACGGGGGGGAGAGGCCGGTCCGTGTGCGCCGGGGCACGGCGGAACGGGGCAGCTGAGGGGGGTCACCGGGGTGCTGGGACACTGCTGTGCCCCTCAGCACAGGGCTGGAGGCAACGGTTGGATACTGGGGGAAATTCCTTCCCTGAAAGGGCTGGGGGAACCTCAGTCTTGAGAAAAGGAGGCTCAGGGCTCTCTCCGACTTCCACACAGGAGCGGGGAGCCAGGGAGGGTCGGGCTCTGCTCCCAGGGAACAAGGGACAGCACAAGAGGAAATGGCCTCAAGCTGTGTCAGGGGAGGTACACGCTGGATATTGGGAAAATTGCTCCATAGGCTGTCCAGGGCAGGGGTGGAGGCCCCATGCCTGGAAGGATTTAACAGCCATGTGAATGTGGCACTTGGGGACATGGGTTAGTTGGTGGCCTTGGCAGTGCCAGGGAATGGCTAGACTCAAAGGTCTTTTGCAACCTCAACGACTTTGGGATACACCTGCAGCCCAGGTGCCAGCCAGGCTGTGGCACTGGCTGTCCCAGGGAGAGGGATGTCACAGTACCTGACTGAGCGAGGCGGTCCTTGGCATTGTGGCACTGCAGCTGCTCTATCCTGTTGCACAGGGACGTCACTTTGGTGTGTAACTGCTCCAGCTCGTAGGTGGAACAATCCAGCTGGAAGCAAACAGGACAGTGAGCTGAGGCAGCAGAACCAGAACCCTGGGCCTCAGAGCCAAGTAACCCACCAGGGAACACTGCTCACACCAAAACCTGCCTGAACTGGAGACTGCAGTGGGGAAAGGAGAGGTCTGGACTGCTGGGTTTGTCCCTTCCCTTTCCCTCCTCAGTATCACACACCCGCAGAGCTCATTTGCAGGGCAGAGCCCACCCTTGGTTGTGACAGCAAATGCCAAATCCCCATTTTCAGAGATGCCCTATGCTGTGTTTCAAGTTTCTGCCACAGGGAAACACCAACTCCTCCTCAACAGTGAGGAACAGCTTATCCTTAGAGCCAGAGTCCGTGTGAGCTTCCACACTGTAGGGAAACAACCCCGTGGTTTTAGCCCCTCACCTGCTGAATCCTGTCCAGCATCTCGTTGACACGGATGTAGTCGAGGTAGACCAGCCCCGCCAGCTCCCAGTCCTGGATGAGCGTGCTGCGCTCCGGAGGGGACAGGTCTTCCAGGAACCCCTTCAGGTACTTGTGGTTCTCGTTGATAATTGCATCTGAAGAGAACAGGTGTCAGGAACAGAGGCGGCCCCCCACAGCGCCAGGGTACAGGACTGTCACCACTGCCCTTGTGCCCCTCAGGTCGAGGGGCACAGACCCACCTGAGGCCAAGTGCCTGATAACCAGCTTGTGGCACTGGTTCCAGTGCCCAGCCTTGAACAGGAAAAGGGCTTCCTTGTGCTTGTCCCCCTCCATCCGTGCCCGAACGGCCTTGGCCTCGTGGATCCACTGTGGGGGGACGCAGAGCCTCTGTGTCAGGAAGGTCTCCTTGGCCCAGGACTCGGGGGTCTCAGCGAGGACGCAGTGCCGGCTCAGCAGCTCCCGCACGGCCTTCTCCCGGGAGCTGGGGACAGAGCACAGGGGTCACAACAGCCACTCCTCCTGCCACCACAGCACGAGGCCACTTCAACACAAGCACCAGGGGGTTGGAACGAGGTGGTCGTCAAGGTCCCTCCCAGCCCAAGCCACTCTGGGACTCCGTGGAACGGTGTTGCAGTAGGACATTAAGAAATGGTCAAAGATAAGATTAATTCCTTCAGTACAGGTACAGTACTAAGAAATTTTCACTGGTGTTTTGTAATATCTTAAGTGTTGTCAACTTAAGAACTTTAAGTCCAATCCAGGCCCCTAACAGTAACATTCAGCCATGATTTGAAGTTATCACTTGGAGAAAAAATTGTACTGCAGCATACTAATTTGGGTTGGGAGGGACCTTAAAGTTCATCCAGTGCCACCCCCTGCCATGAGCTGGGACACCTCCCACTAGGGAAACACCACTTCTTAATGCTGACACACCATTTGAGAGGAACTGCTGCCCAGTGCCAGAGGGCAAGACTGGATGGGATACGGGGAAGAAATTCTTCCCTGTGAGGGTGGGTAGGCCATGGCACAGGTTGCCCAGGGAAGCTGTGGTTGCCACATCCCTGGAAATGTCCAAGGCCAGGCTGGATGGGGCTTGGAGCAACCTGGCCTGGTGGAAGGGGTCCCTGCCTGGGGAACAAGATGAATTTTAAGGTCCTGCCAACCCAACCCATTCTGGGATTTTGATTCTCAGAAGTAGCCTGAAGTTCTCCAGGTGCACAGGTTCAAGTGGGAGAAACCACAATAAGCACAGGTCTCTACAACAGACTTGAGTTACTTCTAGGCCAGTAAGAGCCAGAAAGGGTCACTCACTGCGCATCGGGCTCGTGTAGCATCACGAACACAGCCCATTCCCACAGCCCCTCACTCTCCAGCTGGGCAGCAAAGCTGGTGTTCAGCACCCCTCGGCTCTGCTGGGACAGGTGGGAGTAGTTGAGGGCCCGCAGCACCTCCCACAGGTGCCAGCTGAGGCGGAAATCCAGCGGGTCAGACGTGACACTCCTGGGGTCCAGCAGCTGGTCAAGGTCATAGCACCTGGGGGGAAAAACACTGGTAACAAAGAGCTGTCTGTGCCCACGAAATCAAATTAGAAATTGGTACTTCTCAGTTCCTTCCTTTCATCCACCTCCAAAACTTCATGTATGTGATTTACATCAATGTGGGAGTTCGGGTTTCTTTTTTAAAAAGAAAAGTAATAGGAGCAACTGTTACAATTCCTTTGAGCCTGCAGCCAGACTGTCATCCCTTTTCCTCTGTATGTGCTACCTGCAGATTTCTCAATTCCAAAGAGGCAGCTCCAGAGAAGCTTCACTGCACTCTTCAGACACAGAAAGCACCTAAAACCTCACAAATCAGCCTCCCCAAAGCTGAGGATTCCCCATCTCTACCATCCCCAGGCGTTACAGTGCCCCCACCTTCTGTCAGGGGGTACATGTGGGGCTGATTCTGGACTGCTCTAAGTGCTTCAGGCTGATTTCATACCCCTGCTTCGGGAACTCAGGAAGTCACTGACTGATCGTGGTTTTTCTAAATACTGTTTGAACTCTTTACATCCTTACCTGTCGCTGTAGAGCTTTAACAAATGGAAGCAGACATCTCTCAGGGGCCTTCCTGCATTGTCATCTTCTTCAGCAACACACCCAGAATCTTCCAGGTAGGGAGGCAGAGGACAGCAGGCATACTTTTCACACTCTGAGGTGTTCTAGGGGAATAGTTTTAACAGTAAGATTAAAAAATGATATTCTGAACAAAACTGAATTCCACAGCTCAGCAGGCTCAGAAGAATCTCTGCTCCAAAGTAGGTGCAACCAACTGCTGACCAACATGGAAAACCTGAACCCCAAATGCTTTGGCAGGTTCATGTTTCACACTGAGCTTTCAGAAGCCACCACCTGGAGGTACAGCCAGCTCTCACACACATAGCCTGTATTCCTGAAGGATTTTATAGTGGGAAAACCACAGATGACTTGATGAAAGGAAAGCTGGTGCATTCCTGTGTGCCTTCCCTCTGTAGCTAAACAGTCTGGACAGCCAAGAGCAGCACTGAACACACTGAGTCAGCCAGAACCATTTTACAAGGAGATTCCCTGAAGTTCAGTATTTATACTGACACACTGTACACAGAGAACTCTGAATACTGAAACAAAAAAATCAGGGACACTTTCCCAGACATGCTGCTGTGCCTGGGCTGCTTGAAGCACCAGGATGGAGGCTGAGCTGACTTTAGTTAAATGATTAAACACGTTTTCCAGCACAGCCCTTTGTCCTCTGAACAGAGCTGAGCTCTGCACAGCAAACAGGGCTCTGCATAATGCATGGAGCCAGGCTGGGCTGGGGGGACAGTGGCTGTGCTGGGGGAGCAGGGGGGGAACACTCACACGGGTGGGGCAGCAGAGGCTGTTGGGACATGGCAAGGAGCTGAGGATTCACTATCCCAGTGGGAAAACAGGCTGCCTGGCTCCAATGGCCTTCCTGCTGCTGGGCACTGCCCCTCTGCCTAATTCTGTCAAGCTGACAAACACTTGGAAACACTCCATCAGTGGGTCTTCTCAATGCCACGGCCTGCCATGGGCAGGGACACCTTCCACCAGCCCAGGCTGCTCCAACAACCTGGCCTGGGACACTCCCAGGGATCCAGGGGCAGCCACAGCTTCTCTGGGCAACCTGAACCAGGGCCTGCCCACACTCTCAGGAAAAACTTTCTTCCCCATAGCCCATCTAATCCTGCCCTCTGGCAATGGGAAGCCATTCCCCCTTGTCCTATACTCACTTGGCCACTCAACCTCTCAACAGCAACACCTGCTCACAGGAGCCTCGGTGCAGCACCAGACAGTTGGTGGCACCCTGAGAGTATCCTTTTGGGCAGGTGTGAGTGACTCACCTGGAAGGCTGCCTCGTACATGGCCAGAGCCTTGGAGATGGAGGCTGTTGGAGGCAGGAGGTACCAGAGGTGCACAGCCACGCAGCGTTTCCAGTCCAGCAGGGAGCATACATTGATGCTGACCCTCTCTGACAGCTGCCACACCTGGGGAAACAGCCCAGTTCCACACCACACACTGCTCAGAGTGCTGCAGGTGTGACAGAGCCACAACTGGAGAAACAGCCCAGTCCCACACCACACACTGCTCGGAGTGCTGCAGGTGTGCCAGAGCCACACCTGGGGAAACAGCCCAGTGCCACACCACACACTGCTCAGAGTGCTGCAGGTGTGCCAGAGCCTCACCCGGGGAAACAGCCCAGTGCCACACCACACACTGCTCAGAGTGCTGCAGGTGTGCCAGAGCCTCAGCCCAGTCCCACACCAGAGACTGCTCAGAGCAGCCCAGGAGGTGACTCCACAGCAGGAGGTGGCAGTGTGGGAGCAGCCCCGTGCCCTCCCCGTCCTGCAGGGGGGTGATGGTGGGAAGGCAGGCCCCACTCACGGGTTTCCCGGCGAGCAGGGCGAAGATGCGCAGCCGCTCCTCCTGGATGAAGCGGTCGGTGTGCAGGCGGTGCCAGTCCACCAGCTGCATGGTGAGCAGGTCCCGCACGGGCTGACTGCCCGCCAGCTGTGACAGCAGCAGGGCCAGCCGGTGGTCACCTGCAGCAGAGACCAGCATCACACACATCCTCCTCCCTGCTGCCGCCACAGCCATCTCGTGCTGAGGAGCGTTGACCAACCCACAGCTGCACAGTTGGGATTTGGGCACAATTTACAATCACAGAACGGTTGGAGTTGGAAGGGATTCTACAGCTCATCCAGTTCCATCCCCTGTTCATGGTTAGAGACACCTTCCACTAGACCAGGCTGCTCCAGGCCCCTTCCAACCTGGCCTTGAACACTTCCAGGGATGGGAAGTCCACAATCCCAATATTTCTTATGAAATAAACCACTCCATAAACACGTGGGAGAACTAGGGCAGGGGGAGGAGGTATAGGAACAGGAAGGATGGAGTCCCCAAAGGAGTCAAATGAAGTCGTAGATGTGAGCTGACATAACAGACAGGGATGAAACCTACCATAAGGCACTGAAAATACACATTTTTAGACCAAACGCAAAGTGGCTGGACAGAAGCTCAATTAAAAGGAACATTCATTAAAAATTCAGAGGGGTGGCTATTGAAAACCCCAGTTCTAAATGCAGTCCACCAGCACTTCCTGACAGAGCCAGTGAACAGGAGCAGGGACTGCAGTAGCAGCCCCCGCTTAATCATCTCGGTCAGACTTGATGGGGCTCGGAGCGTGTCAGGGAGCGCAATGGGATGGTCTTTGAGATCCCTCCCAACCCAACCCACTCCACGATCCTGCGACCACTGCCGAGGGAACACGCAGAGCACCCAGCGACTCTCAGCTGTCCACATTGAAACCCTCCCCGCCCAAACACCAGCACGGGGGCTGCTGACCTGCCTGCTGTGCCAGCCTGCAGGCCTCGCCGATCCTCTTGCCCGTGAGGCAGCTGAAGACGGCCTCGACGTGTGCGCCGTGGCGCGCCGTGGCCAGCTCGGCGTCGATGCGCGCGGCCGCGGTCTGTGCCAGCCAGCGCGAGAAGGCGCGGCGCCGCTCCAGCGCCACCACGTACTCGCCGGGCTCCTCCAGCCGCGCCTCCAGCTCCGGCAGCCGCCCCCACAGCGCCTCGCACAGCGTCCACACCAGGCACCACTGCTTCACCACAGCTGCGGGGAACATGCAGTGTGGGAGAGGGCTGGTGTGAGGAGAACCCTGGAGGGCTCACCATCCCTGCTGTGCTTGGAAGGGGCTGCCCAGGGAGGTTTGGAGTGCCCAGCCCTGGAGGTGCCCAAAGCAGGAGTGGCTGTGGCACTCAGAGCTCTGGGCTGGGGGACAAGGTGGGCATCGGGCACGGGGTGGGCTCCATGGGCTGGGGGGGCTTTTCCAACCCTAATGACTCAGTGGAAAGAATCATTCCCTACTCACTCTCTGCCACAGTGGGATCCTCAGACGCCTTCCTGGCCCAGTCAGCATAGTCATGGATAGCAGCAACTCCTGGGTTGGGGGCCAGGAGAGGACAGGGCTCATCCATATGGACAGTGGTGTGCTTCAGCTTTATCTCCAGAGGGGTGAGATACAGCTCCTTATCCCTGTCCATCTTCCGTTGTTCCAAGTTCAGCTTTTCCACATGAACCTTGAAAGGGGATTCTGTGAGTCTGGAGAGCAGAAAAAAAGAAGATAAAACAAGTAGCAAGTGTTTTGATTATTCCCCATGCAATTGGGCAGCTTATCCTGCAGTTTGTCTTAATTAACACAGAGACAGCAAAACATGATTCAAAGTCAACAGCCAGGTATGGATACCCTGGTGACAGAGTCTGGGGCTTGGAAGCAGGCTTTGGAATCCTGAACAACCTGGTCTAGTGGAAGGTGTCTCTGTCCATGGCAGGTGGTTGGAACAAGATGTCTTTAAGGTCTCCCCCAACCCAAACCTTCTGTGATTCAGCAAATAAATCTCAATGAGCTCTCCAAAGGCAAAGAGCACACCTTTACCACAGCTTGTTCCCTCAGCACTTCAGATATGCAGGAGAATATCCAGACAAGCTTTTTGGAACACTTTTATGGTGGGATATGTAGCTATATTGCAGTGCAGTCCAGGTGTGGAGACCCAGAAAGGTCTGAGTGCTGCCAGATGCACAGGCAGAACTGCAGGCAGCCTGGAATTCAGAAGCTAAGCGACTTCCTTAGTCAGGGCAGATGTCCTCAGGGAGGACCAACAGGACAACTTTAACATTTTCCCGTGTGGCAGTGCTATTTATTCGATAAAAAAATTACTCCTCTTACTAAAATATTCCCGGATTTGACAGACCAATTTTTGTGGACAAGGGACACGAAGGAGATCTACATGGCAAACACCATCTTGGCACTACTCCTGCATGTCAGAAGCAACACTGACCTGCCACCAGGATTCTGTCAAACACGAGGAGTACGTCAGATCCACGCTGAAGGAAAGCACTACTCACGATTTGGGAGCCACGGGAGTCGGCAGGAATCCATATTCCACAGGCTCACACTGAAGATCTTCCGTTTCACTCAACCCACTCAACTGATCTCCACAATTGACCAGCGTCCAGTTGGGTCCCCAACCCACACGGAAGGAGCGCCCCATGAAGAGTCCCATGTCCATGAGGAGCTTCCCCTTTCCATAGGTGATGGAGCGTTCCAGAGGGACAAGCCCCCGCTGCCTGCGGACACCCACTGTCTTCACCTGCACCTCGGGCACCGCCGGGGGCACGGAGAACACGGACGCCAGCGGAGACAGCGCCGACCACGGGGCAGCACGAGGGGGACTGCCCGGAGTCCTGGGGCCCTTGGCATCTGGCACGGTGGCACTTGGTGGTTGGAAAAGGACACTGGCAAACTTGGATTGCAGCAGCCCAGCAACTGGCAGGGAGAAGCAGGAAGAACATCTCAGTGAAGGGGAACTTGTCTCAGGGGGACAGTTCTGGCCTTTTCACAGTATTCCAGGACTCCTGGAGCAGCCAGTGGAAGTGTCTGGATAGGGTGTGATGGGAACTTAGGGCTAAGAGTGATTGCCTGCAGTGCCAAGACCCACAGGCCCCCCCAAGACAAAGGACACACAGGGTGTTCCCAGAAACGGGACAGGGACAGCCTCACCCAACACCAGCAGTTCCCAAAGGAGGCATTAATTTAATGTCAGAATTCACACACCAGAACAGAAGGGGGGAGCAGACAATGATTAGGAAGGCTAACACTGAACCCATAGACACACCTCAGGTCTGTCCCATTAAATCAAATGGGCTTTGCATTAATTAACACACACATCTGAATCAATGAGGAAGCATTTCCATGCTTTTTACCAGAGGGATTCCTCAATATTCCTATGGAAAGCACCAGTAAGAGGATGCACTGGGTGTGAGGGACAAGGTTTGGGCAGTGGGGAGCTCTGGCAGGGGCTGCCCCAGGTTGGGTACAGCTGGTGACTCCTGAGCCCATCCAGGGAGCTTGTGGCACCCCTAAACTAAGCTGCAAAGTTGTTGGTGCCTCTGTGAGATCTTAAAACCCACACAGGCTGGGGAAAACAAAAACAAAGAAGACAAAAAGTGAAAAGGACAGTGCAAGTGTTGAAGGATGAGGTGCTCCTGCGATTTTCCTGTTAAAATTCAGCTCCTTCTTCACACATGGTGGTTTCTCACTATACCTGAGTGTCTTTTCTGTCCTTGTGATTTTGAAATGGGGAGCCTTGGAGAGCAGATCTCTTGGGAAGTGTCCACTTTGATAGGCTGCTTCCCAGGATAATCCAGGATCAAATCCAGGTCATCATCATCAGCAAGCAGGGAAGCTTTCATGATCTGAGGATGTGGGAAGCCAAGGCAGCACGTCAGCAATCCCTCTCACAGCAGCAGCTCCCTGAGCTCATCAACATAGCTCTTCCCACTCTAAATAACTCCCACTCACAGCACATGACCAAACAACACACTCATGCCTGCAAATATTCCAAGGAACAGTGGAGGCACAACTCAGGCTGTCACCTGATGGGTAAAGGTTTTACAACTACTAGTTAAATCAGTGCACAGGACTTGTGAGGGATGGGGGTGACATCCCAAAATAACCCTGATTCCTTAGCTCTGTCCACTTGTTTTTCAGCTAAAGGAAGAACTACAGGACTCTGTCATTACAGGTAGAAACCAAAGAGCGTTCATGGTACTGTCCTTCCATGAAATTTCAAAGGCCAGGACAAGGAGCAATGGCTTCCCCACTGCCAGAGGGCAAGGTCAGATGGGGTGTTAGGAAAGAATTCTTCCCTCGGGCTGCCCCATCCCTGGAAGTGTCCAAAGCCAGGTTGGATGGGGCTTGGAGCAACCTGGTCTAGTGGAAGGTGGGTGGGACTGGATGGGCTTTAAGGGCCCCTCTCAAGTTAAACCTTCTGTGATTCTATGAAATACAAGCACCAACACCAAACTCCAAGTCAGGTCCAGTTATCCCAACATCTTGTTCTCCACCAGCTGGGCCCAAGGCAGTCAGTCTGGCATTAGTTCAGCTTATCCCACTGCCCACAGTCCAGAGTTCCAAAGTCTGAGTTCTGGCCTTCAGGTGAGTGTTACTTCAGCACTGAGCTTTCCATGTCTCCAAGTTTCCCACAGGAACAGTGCCCTGGTGTGTAAATTCAATCCCTCTCCACACGTGATGCACAGCTCATTACAAGGTGCTACACAAACGTACTCGGGAGGCAAATGCACCCCTTGGGAAGTGGTGGATTTCCCAGCTCCTCTCGGGACTGGCAGGACACTGACCTGCAGCACGTAGGGGTTGATGCCCCGCGTGGACGCGATGTGAGTGGACGCGGGCACGGCCTCCTGCTCCTCGGCCAGGCTGTCCTCCCCGAAGGGCTCCTGGGGCTGCTCCTGGGTGATGTCTGCCATGTCACTGTCCAGCTCCACCACCCTGCCCAGCTGCTCCAGCACCGGGGGCTGCAGATACAGAGGCCACGTCACACAACCACGGATCACACTCTGCCGGGACAGAGCATCTCAGAGTTCTAGGAAATCACCTGCGAGCACAGCCGAGCGCTCCCCGGGTGTGCCAAGGTTCCACACCAAGGTCAGGGCTGGACATACAGAACCTTCAGGGTGTGCCAGTGAGAGGAAAGCAGCAGTCCTGGCTTAGAGGTGCCCTCCTGGAGTCTACCCAGTTCTGCCATTCAGTTTTGAAAACTTCTTCAGCTTTCCAGCTCTCACCTTCCCAAGGAAGGGAGAGGTGTGCATGTCCTGCCTTCTTCCCTCCTCCCCCAGAGCACATCCCATGCAGTACCAAGTCAAATCACAGAGTCTAAATTTCACAAAACTCAAATGTTTACTGTGAGGGTGAGGAGGCCCTGGCACAGGGTGGGCAGAGAAGCTGTGGCTGCCCCATCCCTGAGAGTGTCCCAGGCCAGGTTGGATGGGACCTGGAGCAGCCTGGGCTGGTGGGAGGTGTCCCTGCCCATGGCAGGGCATGGGACTGGCTGAGATTTAAGGTCTCTCCTACCCAAACCATTCCGTGATTCCATGGCTCTGACCACTGTTACAGCCTGTACCTCTGCCCAGCTCACTGACCAGGACTTGAGCTCCACAGTACTGGTTTGACTCCAGTTTAACCATCCCATGGCTCAGTTTTCCTGTCCTGGGAAAGCCTCATGCTTCCAAATTTCCTTGCTTCCCACAAAAAGCACACTGGAGAGCACTGAAGTGATGCAAATATAGGAGTGGAGAAACAGAGGGAGAGAGTGCCCTGGAATCCTGCTCAGGAATTAGGGAGTGTATTTACATGGCTGTGCTTAGCTCAGAAGAATCAGGCAGGAAAAGTAATAAAGGATCTGAGCTGAGGCAGACAAAATCAGACTGGGGGGTCTGTAAAGACAGGAGTGAGTGGCAGACACAGAATGTGAGTGTGGCCCAGCGTGTGGAACAGATTTACAAGTCAAAATATTCTTACAAGCACCCAAGTTTCACTGCTTCCTTCATTGGGCTTTAATGCAGCAGCTCCCTGGTGTAACCATGCCCTTGCAACATTCATAAATTAATTAATATTCAAGTTAGTGAGGGAAGCAAAAATAAAAGCCCTCAAGCCTAGATCCTAAATGCTTCCTACAGCCCAAATAATGTTATTTTCAGATGTGTTCTACACCAAGGGTTGGGCAACTTTTGAGCCAAGCTGTGTTGTTTTTCAGGGGTTTGGGAAACAAAATGCCATTTCTCCCATCTCCAGAAATTAAAACCTGAGTTAATGGTATTCAAGTCAGAGGGGTTAATGAACCCAGAGGGGTTTTTAAGTACACTGGAATGTGTAAGGCTGGTTTGAATGTATCAGAGATATTCCCAGTATCTCTGAGTGTTTCCAATTTCACTTCTGGTGCCATCAATGTGAACACGAGGCAGGAAGGGGAGCTGGAGTGAGGCTGCGGGACAGCCACGAGTGCAGCTCCAAATGCAAACAGCAGGATGACCAAGGTGTTAATTAGCCTAGGCCCCAGCAGGAGGGTTAGAACAGCAGCTGGACACTACTTTGGGATTCTCCACTGCAGAACCCAGAGCAGAGGTGGCAGCTCACTCGGTCTGCCCTGGCAGCAGGTGGTCCTGCCCCAGGAGCAGAGCTGCTGGCACTGTTGAACAGTGATCAGGATCCTCAGGGCCCCTCGAACCTGCCTGGAGATCTGTGTTCTCCTACCAAACAAGTGGCCAGCAGAGGTTCACACTGGATATCAGGGAAAAATTCCATGTTAAAAACACAAAATCACTGAAGTTGGAAAAGCTTCTGAGCCCAACTGTTCCCCAGCACTACCAAGGCCACCACTAAACCATGTCCCTAAATGCCACTACTTCCATACATCCCTCCATGGATAGGGATCCCATTCCTGTCCTGGGCAGCTGTACGAGGGCTGGACAGCCCTTTCAGTGAAGGAATTTTTTCCATATCCAACCTGCCCATGCCCTGTCCCAGCCTGAGGCCATTCCCTCTCCTCCTGTCCCTGTTCCCTGGAGCAGAGCCCGAGCCCCCCCACCATCAGGGAGTTGCAGAAAGCAAGAAGGTTCCCCCCTGAGCCTCGTTCTCTCCAGGCTGAACCCCTCCAGCTCTCTCCCCAGCTCCATCCCCATGCCTGCTGGACATGGTCCAGCACCTCAGAGTCTCTTCCATGAGTGCCCAGAACTGGGCACTGCCCTCAAGGGGCTTCAGCAGTGCCAGCACAGGGGGACAGTTCCTGCCCTGGGCCTGTGCCCACACTATGGCTGATACTGCCCAGGTGACACTGGCCACATGTGCAAACCTGGGCTCGTGTTCTCAGTGAACTGCAGCAAACTTTGCCTGCCCTGTGTAAGGTGGGCCCAGCACAGAGGATGTTTCACAAAGCTTTAGGAGCAGTCACATCCCACACAAAGACGATTACAAATCCAGCATATAATCAGCCTTAAAGAAAGAGGTTTTTTAATAAAAATAGAGCACATTCTTCAAATAGAAGGCAGAGAGTCCTGCACACTAATGATGGCAGAGGCAATTGAATGCATAGCATCACTCTCCAGGCAGGCAGCAGGCATTGGCATTACAGAGTGTGTATTTAATGGTCACAGTAACAAGCGTGATACCACAAGTGGTGCAAATCTGCCAAACTCACACTAGAATCTGAACAAGAAACGAGGGTAGAAAGTCTGCCCACACCCATTCTCAGTACAAAATGTCAGGTATCTCAATGAAAAACAACATGCAGACACGCAGCCAGAGTTCAGAAGAGTTTGTGTAATGTTTCACTCTCCAGATCCTGGGTTACTCCAACCACCCCTTCCCAGGCACCAGCTACTCTCCAAATTCCACGTCACCAACCCCCTTTAGTCACTGTCCTCCTTCTACCTGAGCCGGGGGTGTTGGTTTTCCATTCAGGGTCATCTGCTGGGGTGGCAGATGGGGGTGCCCTGGGGGTGGCACAGGAGTGGTCTTTAACTTCTTGGTGTCCACTTTGGAAGGATGATCCTCCTCTTCCTCATCCGAATCTTGCAAGCCATACTTGGAGAAGTGTACTACCTGTGTTAAGGAGAAGGGCAAATGTGTCACAGATTGGAACAAAGGTTTCAGATACCCATTTCTGTAAGGCCTGGACAATGAGCACGTGTAATTGCCCCAACACACACAGCTGTAACATCTGCAACAAATTCAGCCTCTGTATAAACCTAAACTACCTGCAGGCACGTCTGAGGCCACAGTTTTGATCACAGAACCCCAGGTTGGTTTGGGCTGGGAGGGACCTTAAAGGTCATCCTTGGGCATGGACACCTTTCCTGAGCCCAGGTTGCTCGATGCTCTGTCCAACCCTGCCCTGGACACCTTTAGGGATGGGGAGTGTAGTGGTTTGTCTGTAGGTCTTCCCTAGAAACTTGGGGCAAAACTAAGGAAGTATTCTGTATCATTCCCTTATGTAATCGGACAGAGAGGGAGGTTCCCCTTTCTCTTTTCTCTCCCTTGTCAGGTGAGCATGGAGTCGGCAGCTCTGTGTTTAGGTCTGGCTTATCTCTATGAGCTAAGGCCTGGCTGAGGGCTGCTGTCCGTGTTGGCAGAGGAGGGAAGGAACTCACCTCTCCTAAGGGAAGTTGGTGAGATCTTGTTGTGTTAGTGGTTCTACTGAGCTAATTCTTGGGATTTGATTGTGTGGGTTTGTTTTGGTTTTTTACCCTTTCGGTCCTTTTCCCCTCTTCCCCTTTTGGGATTGCTTGGAATCCTTGTGCATATGTACATAGTGCTTAGTTGTATACACATGAAATATCTGTAAATATATATNTCTGTAAATATATATATATATATATTCCTTTACTACATTTTCCTTTTTGTTACTTTTTTCTCCCTTTTTCAGGAGGAGGCTTGGAAGAACTGAGCAGCTCACAGCTGTGTTTGGCAGGGAGCCAAGCCCCACTTGCACAGGGAGTCAGTTTGGTGAGGACACAGCTGAGGGACTTGGGACAGTGCTCAGTTCAGCGAATCTGAGCTGGAACCCCTGCGGAGGCTGCAGCTTGCGCCGGGCTCTCACCCTGAACACCCAGGAGCCGGTCTCGGGGCGGTACTCCTTGAAGCGGGCGCCCTGTTTCCGCGACACGGCCTCCAGCCGGCCCTCGTAGTTCATCTCCGCCAGCCGCTCCGGGCTCTTGATCAGGCACCGCGAAGTCTTGTCCGTGGGCCACACCCCGTCCAGGGTCACCTCGGCCCGCCTGCCAAGGGACAGAGCGCCGTGAGGGACACAGGGGCTGGGGGAAAGTTGCTCAGGGAGAGGGGGGAGCTGGGACCGGGACCAGGGAGACCTCCTCAGGTGAGCTCAGCTCACACCCAGACAAGTGAGCACACCTCAGACCTGGACTGGTGAGCTCAGACCAACTTTTCAACCCAACTTCTCATTCAGAAATTTGCACATCCCTCACAACTGCAACACTGCAAATTGAATGCACAACTTGGTCTGAGATCTCTTGGTCACCAACCACCTGCAAACACAGCAGAATGAGGATTGTAAAACTCATCCTTATTTAACACCTACCTATTTAAACCTTCCCCAACAGGTGGTTTTCTTTCATCATCAGGGTAAACAATAACTTCTTTTCTCCGGATATGAACGATCTCATCCAGATTTAAGTTTGTTAGATTTACTTCTCCTTCAAAGTAAATCGATCCATAACCTGCAAAACAAAACAAAACGTCACCATTTGTCTGTGAAGGGTCATGTGCCAGAGAAACCCCATTCCTGCTGTGCTGCCCCTGTCCCGTCTCCAGGGTAAAGTCCAAGTGACAACTCCTTCCCAGTGAGGAAATCCTCAAGGAGCATTATCCACTTCAAAACCATTACTGACAGGCTGGGAGAACAGGGGGTGTTCACCTGGAAAACATTCCATGGAGACCTCAGAGCCCCTTCCAGTGACTAAAGGGGCTCCAGGAGAGCTGGAGAGGGACTTTGGACAAGGACCTGGAAGGACAGGACAAGGGGGAATGCCCTCCCACTGACAGAGGGCAGGTTAGAGATGGAATACTGGGAAGGAATTCTTTGCTGTGAGGGTGGGCAGGCCCTGGCACAGGTTGGGCAGAGAAGCTGTAGCTGCCCCATCCCTGGGAGCGTCCAAGGCCAGGCTGGACAGGGCATCGAGCAACCTGTGCTGGTGGAAGGTGTCCCTACCCATGGAATAAGATGGGCATTAAGGTCCCTCCCAACCAAAACCAGCCTGTGATTCTATGATTTACTCTACACTAAAATCCTACGTTTTGATGCAAACTGTTCCCAAAGCAAGGGCACTGGGTACAGTCAGACTGAGGGTGTGAAGCTCAGGTTGTGCAGCTTTGGAACTCCCTGGCTGATGGTGGAAGCCCTGGGAAGGCTGGGAGGGCTCACCTTTGCGGCCTATGGTGAAGTCTGTCACGATACATTCATTCCGGTCATTGGTGAACCTGGCCAGCTCCTCCATGGAAGGAATGGTGTAGTAGCCAGCTCGTGTCAGAACAATCCCTGCAACAGAACATTCCTTGAGAATGGCTCTGGCAGCAAGTTACCAGCATTCTCAGTTTCATCCCATTTCTTTATCAAGCCTGAACAACTGGAAGTCTCAGAGGAACAGAGTCAATTCAGCAGAGGCCAACAGACACCAGAACACCTTCATTCCAAGACTTCAGACCACATTTAAGCCAAGTGTTCTGGTAGGTTTTCCCAGTCCAGTCATCTGTCAGACAGCAGGAGTGCAAAGAACTGGAAAAAGGTGGGCAGGGACAAAGAAAGACACAAACACACCAACACTTGAAGGAAACATTCTCCCAGCTTCAACAGCCCAGAGGTTCAAGGATCTGCTCACTAAGCTGCAGCTTCTTTTACATTTAACAAGTTCCAAGTCTTAATTTATTAATTTGCCTTTGAAAAGCTTTTTGTATCTACAAAGTGTCTGAAGACATGTCTTTTATGAACATCACCTGCCAGTTTCAGTACATGCCATGTATTACCTAGAAGGATGAACAAATATTTTCCCCTTCACCTTCCCAGGAGTTAAAAAAACTCCAACACATGAGATATAAAAATCGAGGGATAAAATTTAAATCCTGACTCAGCATGTAAAGTATCTGCACTAGGCAGGAGAGCGGAGAGCAAGATTTATGCTCTGGAGAAAAGAGGAGGGAAAAAGCTGAGGGTGTAAAAGAGCAGAGAACTTGCACAAAATGCTGCCAGCAGGTGTGCCCTGCCTGCCGACCCCCCCACCTGCAGGATGCAGGTGATGCCCGGCCTCGGCCTCGTCCTCCCGCTCGTCCTGCAGGGAATCCTCCTGGAAGGAGGCGTCCTCACTGCTGCCCTCCAGCCCGTTGCGCAGCGCCGCGCGCATGTTCAGCGCCACGATGGTGTCGTCCACGGCGGGCTGCGCCTTGTGCCCGCTGCTCTCCAGGCTCTGTGGGATGGGCTTGGCGATGGGATTCGTGTAAAACCTCGTCACCTCGTGGGCCTCCTCCTCTTCCTCTCGCTCCCCGTCCTGCCTGTGGTTCTCCTCGGGAGGCATTGACAGGAAGAACCTGGGAAATGAAGGGTAACATGGATTAGTTTAGTTCTGAGGTGCCTGTGTCAACACTCCTGTACAGGGTCAGGACTTGGATGATCCCTGTGGCTTCCCTATGGGAATCCTACGCTTGAACTTCTGTCTTCTCATACAATAAAAACTCCAGAAGCTGCAGGCAGTGATTATTCCCTCTTCCTCTGCCCTTGTTTGAAAACCTCTGCCATTCGGTCACCTGGGGCTCCCACCATGCCAAAGACACCAGTGAGATGGGGAGAGGGGCCCCACAGTGGCTGGGGACTGTGGCACGGACCCTGTAAGCAGAGCCTGGGTGGAACAGGGCATTTGGTCTGGAGCAAAGGCTTCAAAGAGGGTGTAAGAGCAACCCCACAGCTCCAAACCCCTGTGCCCCCAAGGAACTGCCCAGGGCAGGCAACTCCCACATCAGTTCCAACTTCCAGGAGCTTTCAATAAAATGAACATGTTGAGCTGCTTAGGAGGGTTTTTTTCCCAGTTGTTGATAAAAAGAGCCCAAAGCAAAACCAGAGTTCAGCTGAACTATGGCCACAGGTTTTTAGTGGAGGTTGGAATTCTGGCTTTGACAGAGGAAGATGCAGCCTCAGAGGTTCCTCCTTTTGATCTGTACAAAATACATGTGCAGAAAATTGAATTATGAGACATCAGGGTCAATGCAATTCCCACTTCACTGAGGACTAACCAGGAAAGGTTCTTCTCCCCTGAGGGTCAGGTTTAGTACTTCCCTCAAAGAACGTCCTAGTTGTTCTCTACAGGGAATGAAGAGAGACTCATGAAAACAAGCCCCTCCTCTGACTCTGATTTTGGGTGGGATGACCTGGCAGTGCCACACACCAAGAATATACAGCTAGTTCAGGAGGAAATGAATCTCCCAACAGGCCAATTACTTCCAGTGACAGCTACTGTGACATGCCTGAAAAGAATGCCCTGTTCTCTAGCAGAAAGAGAGACAGGCAGAACCAGTCTGACTTCTCCTGGGGACAAACCCTGCAGGTGACTCAACACACCTGTCGCCGTTCTCTGGATACTCGGATGGGGACGCCAGGTCCTCATTCTCACGGCTCACAGGAGAGAACAGACTGCTGCTGTTGAGGTTCTTCAGAACCAGCTTCTTGATGCTCTTCCTGAAAACAAACACACCAATATAGGGAAATTTGGATCTGCCCACTGCATAAATACCTATTTCATGCTTAACTTGGACGCTCCAGGGACAAGGAACCAGCTCGAGGACCTGCTCCCACACTCAGGACAGATCAAGTCTCCCATAAGAGCTATCAACACTCTTTTTGGAATTCCATTCAAGGCTTTGGTTTATGGATAGGTGTAAAAAGCGCAAGTCACTGAAAGTCTCAAAGCTCAAACTCCACAAATCACTGGGTTCCCTGTTTTCCAAATCAGCTTTTCCAGAGATACAGAAGGTCTGGCCCTCACATACAGTAAGAACTGCAGGGTCACTTTTGTTTTTTGCTCTTTTCTTTTACTGAACTCCAAAGCCTTCCAAACCCCTTTTCTCTTTGACTGTCACTGATGCTCCTGAAGACTGAATCTAAAAGCCTTACTTGGGTTGATCCATGATTTTTTTTCTCACAGAAACATGTGGATCTGAAATAGAACCAAGACTGGGATAAACCCACCAGAAATGTGTCTCCATTCTGAGGGCCTCAGTAAACATGGTGACACTCCTACTTCAGGAGCAAGGAGTATTACCCCATGCAAGCTTTCTTGGTAAGAATTTCTAATTGATTTTACAGGAGCTTTGCTCCTATCACTGAGCTCATTTTACACCTCACTGGGCCTTAACAGTTGAAGCTGAACTTTTTTACCTCCTCTACAGAAACAGTTTCTAGTCAAGCCTTACAGAAAACTTTCTATCGTTATTCCCACTTGAACCAGGGCACAAAATCGCAGGATTTAGGAAACTACACAGGGGTTTCTTTGGTCTGGTGAGAAGATTCTCAGCCATACACAAGAGGCACTCACTTTGGCATGAAGGCCCCGTTGGACAGGGATGGCTCATCGTCATCCAGCCCGTCGAAGAGCTGGGACTTGGCGGATCCCACCGACTGCAGGGCCTTGGGCCGCACTCTGGTCGCGGGGCGAGGGGTCAGTTTGTAGTGGGTGGGGGTTGTCAAGGCTTTCTGAGCTGCTGGGTTCGTTGGCTTCAGTCTCTGAAACAAAAACATGGAGAGTTGGAATTTCCACAGCATGTGCTGGAAGGGTCTGGGGACGGCTTTAAGGTGCTCCAGTCCAGGGCCAGGAAATCCAAAGGGGATGAGAAGTCAAGGGGGAAGCAATAAGCAAACTCATGTAGGCAGCCTCCAGGAACAGCCCCATCCATTAGCCTGGATCCGTATGTGTCCCCCAGTCTCTGCTGGGCTCCAGCTACCAGGCAGGACTTATCTCCGGCCCATGGAATTTGCCCAGGGGAAGCAGCCACTTACAACCTCCCCTAACACTTCAAAATCCCAAAAAGCATTCGGTTTGTTGTCTTTTAAACAAACCGACAAGGAGAGGTTTGTCAGAGACCCTCAGAGATGTCCTTAGTAAAGCTCAAGCACAGCTCTACAATTATTCCAAGCATTAGCAATTAGCCATCTTCACTCCCAACCAGTAGCAGCGAGCACCACAAGAACCCCAAAGCCAAGCCCGGGATGCAGGCAAAAGTAGGACATTTTGGAGTCATGGAATGGCTTGGGTTGGAAGGTATCATAAAGATCATCCAGTTCCAACCCCCTCCCACAGTCAGGTAACCTTCCACTAGAAAAAAATAGAGCAGTTTGTGTCCTGGAGAGGGTCAAAAGGCACTGGACCAGTGAGAAAACAGAGAGGGCAACTTATTTCTTACTGAAATGCTCACTGAGCATTTCAGTAAAGACAGTGAACACGAACCAGAGTAATTTCAACTCTCACCCACAAAACCAGTCCAGTGTGATGTGCACTTACCTCCTCTTTCTTCTTTGGGTCAGACATGGGGTTTCTGAAGAGCGGGGAGTCTCCAAAGGGGGAGTAGGTGAGGCTGTTGAGGTGCTGCTGCAGGACAGCCTGCTGGGCCGCCGAGGCGTTGGGGTCTGTCAGGGCTGCAAGACAACAGCACTGCAGCTTCAACAGCTCTGCCAGCTCAACCAGGGCAGGCAGGGACAGCATCTGCCAGAGAACCTCCTCTTCCCCCACCAGAGTTTGCAACCACATTTCCTAAGCTTCTATGGCTGAAAAGCTGAGGGCACAGAGAGCTACACAGCAGTGGAAGAGCCTGGCCTGCCAAAATTCTCAACTAGTCCAGCTGGCTTCCAAAAAGGCTGGGCAGGGGAATTATGTCAAGCAGAATTCTGACATTCCTGCTACAGGAACCAAACTTACAGGTCCTCTCTACAAGGCACTCAATTTTGTCTCTACATCTTCTAGCATCTAATTTTAATTCCCATTAAAATGCTCTAAGTGTTCAAACCACCAAAAGCAGTTTAATTCTAAAACCAGAATGAATAGATGCATTCCCAAAGAACAACAAAACTCTCAGGAACAACAGTTTATTGTCAGGGTCTGCAACAAGTCAAGAGGAGACCTGGAAACAACTGGATCTTATTTACATCCCCATTGGCCCAATAAAGACAGTCCAGGTCCTGCCCACCCGGAATTACTGAAGAATCCAATGCTGCATTTCCCTATTTTTTCCAAGCATCTACTCTTACTGTCCCAAATTCAATGATGGGAAATGTCAGTAACCTTGAAAGCAAAGCTCTACAACAGCTACAATTATTGGGAACGTTAAGCAACTTTGAATTACATAAAAACATACATATAATTAGTAAAAAGAACCACACAAAACCCCCCAGTCTTTCCACTGCTACTGAGGACAGAAGTGGCCTCAAAGAGAAGTTTTGTCCCTCCAGAGCCTTTGGGAGAGTTGTGCTCCTGTGTTCAGGCCCATGGGACACAGGGCAGGAAGCAGCAGCTGGGCTGGGGTTCAGGGACACTCACCTACAGCAGGCTGAGGGGCCCCAAAGCCCAGAGTGGCTGTGGAGGTGTTGAATCCTGGTGCTCCAAACGCTCCTGTTCCCAGTGTTCCTCCCAGCTTTGGCTGAGTGTTTCCAAACAAGGACGTCTGTCCTGCCCCAAGAGCTGTGACAGGAGAGGTGACTGTCATTTACTGCAAGACTGACAAACTCACAAGCACAGCACAGAATCAATTCCTTATTAAGCTGCAGGAAACGCTCCCTGTGTCCATGGATGCTACAGACACTCAAGACTCATGGGATTAGCCCAGTTCTGAATACACAGGACCTCACCAGTTCCACCAGTGCTGCCCAGTTCCTAATAGGTCATTTAGCACTGAGTTAACAAGCTCCCCTTGGATCTAATCAGAGACTGGGATTCCTGGCTTGAAGTCAAAACCTGCACAGACTTTCCCACCTCAGTTAGGGGCAATTCCCAGGCTGGGTCAGCACTGCAGTCCAAGGATTGAGCTCAGGCTGATGAGAAGTGAGCTGGGAAACTCTTACCTGTTCCAAACCCTGTCCCAAGTCCAGTTCCCAGAGTCCCAGTCGCAGGTTTATTTCCAAACAAACTATTTCCAGCAGTGTTGGCACCAAAACCTTCAAGAACAGAACCAGCAGCTGATTAGAGATGTAACTAACCCCAAGATTTTAAATCATTAAGCATCACAGGGGCAAAGAGTCCATGTCAAATCTCACACTCTTTCCAGCAGTGCGGGTCAAACTAACAAGCAGCAGTGAGGGATTTCAATGGTAATAAACACACTAAAGTTATGAACATAACACTGAAAAACGCATAGAAAACTGCTGGTTTGCCTCCTTAAGCTTTTTGTTTGTTACAAACGTCCAAGTTTTTTACTGAGAGCCAGAGTTGACATGATGGTGCTGATCTGGCAACAGAGTAAAACGTACTTTCTTCAAGTGCCTGGAAGGAACAAACCCCACTTGATACTCTTTATACCACACATCCACTTCTCCTACAACCCGTAACACAGGCAAACTGAAAACACACACTGCAAAGGGCTGTTCTCCATCAAACAGTGTCAGACACTGATGGGACCACGAAGATCTTCAAGAACAGCAGGATTTCTGAAGCACCTTTCACACACTCTGGAATGTTTGCCCAGGGCTGGTCACCACAATCAAATCATGCTTGCCAAGTGCTGCCCTGACAGTTCCAGAGCACTGAGAACTTCCTGGAGCAGCTTGGCTTTGGAAGGACCCTAAAGATCATCCAATTCCCTTCAGCTCTTTCCTGTGCATTCTGCAGTGCCAGCCTGCCAGGATAAAAGCATGGCAGGCTCTATTGCCATACAATAAAAACCAAGCTCCTAAACACCACCACAAAAAAGGGGTATTAGAATCTAACCCTCCTCCAGTTCACTTTTAGGGACACAGTTTTGTCAGGCTGAAATCCCAAAGAAAAGAGGCAGAACAGGATTCAAAGTCCTGTAAAAGCAGCTGCTGTTCACTTCACCTGTCCCTGCACATTCCTTCCTCATGCCCAGCCAACACCAGCTCTCCACCAGAAGCGTCAGAAACCAACAGGAACACTATACCCACTTCCTCAGGATTTTGATTCACGCCACCAAGGACCACAACAGCAGCCAGGTAAACTGGGACAGACCCATTTCACCAGTGCAGGATCTCCTGACACCTGACAAGTCACAGTGATCACTGGGTTATCCCAGCTCCTCCAGTGCTCCTGTGCAACCACAGCATGCTCACAGCCTCCAAACAAACTTCTCTACTTTCCCAAACTCCTTGATTTCAGTGGTTTTCAACCCCCAGAATGGTTGGGGTTGGAAGGGACCTCTGGAGATCACCCTGTCCAACCCCCTGCCCAGGCAGGGTCACCTGCAGCAGGTAACACAGGAACACCTCCACGGGGGGTTTGCAATGTCTCCAAAGAGGAGACTCCACACCCTCCCCGGGCAGCTGTTCCAGGCTCTGCCACCTCCATGGAAGGAAGTTCTGCCTCATGGTGAGGGGGAACTCGTGGTTTGCTTTATGGTCATTGTTTCTGGTCCTGTCACTGGCACCACTGAACAGTCTGGGACCATCCTCCGACACCCCTTGGAGATATTTGTAAGGATTGATGGGATCCCCTCTCAGTCTTCCCTTCTCCAGACTAGCCAGGCCCAGCTCCTGCAGTCTCTGCTCATCACAGAGATGCTCCAGACCCCTCATCATCTTTGTGGCCCTCCTGGACCCTCTCCAGTAGCTCCTTGTCTTTCCTGAACTCTGGAATCCAGAACTGCACACAGCACTCCAGATGTGCCTCACTGGGGCTGAGCAGATGGGCAGGATCACTCTCTGACCTGCTCCAACCCTCTCTGTGATGCTCCCAGGATCCCACTGTCCCTTCTGGCCACACAGGCTGCACACCTTCTCTTAAGGGCTCACCAAAACAGTGGCACTTACCCATCTGAGTGAGGGAGTTCCACAAGAGCCAAGGTACAAACCAGCAGCAATGACATTTCCCTGCACCAGAACCTGAGAATTTTAACACTCCTGACCCCTGAGCACCCCTATGTGTGTGGTACAAGTAGCAGTTTTAAATGCCTGAAATCTCACTGCTTTTTCTCTGTCCCCCAAGTGACAGGGTTTGTGTGGGGAGGTTTATTACCGAAGAGCCCACCGCCTGTGGTGGTTCCAAACGATGGAGCACTGGTCGTGGTGGCTCCAAATCCAGCAGGTTTGTTCCCAAACAGGGTCTGAAAGGGAAAGAACAGGAATTTAGAAACCAGGAAGGCTGATATTGCAGTAATTGTATTGGTGTTTGGCTGCAGGCGAGGAAGCAGAACTAAGGCCAAGCACAACTGAGCCCAGAAAGCCTCCCATGAGCAGGGGCGTGTCACAAGGCACATGCACCTCCCAAAACCAGCTCTCAGGGTTGGACTTGAGGGGCTTAAGGGTCTTTTCCAACCTCAGTGATTGTGTGATTTTCACTTCATGAAAACCAAAATGACTGATTATCACAAATCAAGTTCATTTTTGGTTCAGGCATCACCACAACTTCCAGTCTGGATTTCCAACCCCATGCTAAGGCAGCCCCAGTGCCACACAGGCACTGAGTGCCTCAGGTTCTGCTGCTGTTTTCACCAGTCCACACACCACTTTTAAAAAAATGAATCTATTACATGTTTATCCTCCAGTTTTCATGAAACCACCCTGTTCTTGCATCTCAGGCATCTTAACTCCTAAGCTAACACTCCTCTCCTGGAGGTCCATGCCCCTGCACAGGACTCTCGTTGCTGTTTTATTAGGAAGGTGCAGACGTACCGAACCACCAACACCAAACCCTGTGTTGGCTTGTCCAAAAAGGCCAGTTCCCGTTCCAAATCCAGTCCCAGCATTTGTATTGGCAGCTGTCCCAAAAAGGCCTCCAGGCTGCGAGGGCTGTGTGACCCCAAAGAGACCCTAGGAACAGAAACCAGGTTAAGGTTATGCTCCAAGGCTTTTCCAAGTCAAACACTAACAGTAACAGATCTAACATACAAAACCAGTCAGAAAAATGATGGTACATTAGCCCTTTTGCTGGGGGAAGAGGAGGGAGGAAAAGCATTCCAGAAGCTTTAGCCCTCCTCAAGAATTTACTTACAAAAAGAAAATTAAATAAACCCTCCCCCCTGAAGAATTTATGCTCTAAGCTTTAAAGGATATTGGAATTTCCTCATCACTGAACAAAGGAAATGGAAAAGAAACATGTTATACGGTTTTCAGGGAGAAGCCACAACAAATTCACAAGATCATAGGATACTTGGAGCCAAAGTCCCTAGTTAGGCAACAAGTTACAGCTGTGCCACAAGAGCCCCTGGCTGCTGCTCACTAGTCACCAGGAAGTCCAGAACTGTTAACAAATTCCCACAGAAGGTTAATCATGGAATTGTATTATCTGTGTGAACATGAATGGAAACAGTTGAGTTGCTCGACAGCAATGTGCCTGAGGAAGGAAGTGGGCACAATATTGGTGAAAAGTTGACTACTGTCCATTACCCTGAACACAACCTGACTGGAGGGAGGCAGCTGGTTCGGCTGCAGCATTCCAAGCACGGCATCCTGGGCTGGAATGTGAGGGAAGGCCCTGTGCTGCAGGTTCCCTTGTGTGGCTGGAGGAGCGTAGCACAGTGCCACCCCCAGGGTCCCAGCTCCCTTACCATGGTGCTGGTGTTGGGCTGGCCCAGGGTGCTGGTGCCCCCGAAGGAGAAGCCGGTGTTCTGGGTGGTCGTGGCCTGGCCGAAGGGTTTGTTGAACAGGCTCGTGGTCTGGGACGGCTGCCCAAAGAGTCCCCCTGTGGTCCCGGTCCCAAAGCCCGTCGTACCTGCAACACAACACGGGGCTTGCGGCATCCTCAGGGCTCAGCCACACTCAGCCTGTGCCCACACTCAAACAAGCAAATGGGAAAAAAGATCATGGCATACCCTGAGCTGGGAGGGACCCCCCAGGACCATCCAGTGCCACCCCAGCCCTGCCCAGCACACCCCAACACTCCCCCTGTCCCGCTGTCCAAAGGCTCCTGGAGCTGTGGCAGCCTCGGGGCCGTGCCCACTGCCCTGGGCAGCCTGGGCAGTGCCCACCACCCTCTGGGGGCAGAGCCTTGTGCTGAGATGCCCCCTGAGCCTGCCCTGGCACAGCTCCAGCCCTTCCTGGGTCATGTCATGGCTCACCTGATGACCACTTCCACTCCTACAGCCTGGAGGATTTTGATCTGTTTACAGTTGAATTCCACAAACACAAATATCTATTTTTAGAAAGAAATTCTTCCCTGTGAGGGCAGGGAGGCCCTGGCACAGGTTGCCCAGAGAAGCTGTGACTGCCCCATCCCTGGAAGTGTCCAAGGACAGACTGGACAGGGCTTGGAGCAGCCTGGAATAGTGGAAGGTGTCCCTGCTCATGGCAGGCGGTGGCACTGGATGATCTTCAAGGTCCCTTCCAACCCAAACATTCTATTATCTATTTACCTTTCAATTTGCATCAAAAACTAATAAAAATCCAGCTGGTGTTTGAGTTTTTCCAAGGCAAGTAAGAAAACAGAGATTCCTATTGCAAAGAGTTTCATCAGTGAATGCTGACAATAAAACCATTTCTGAGCTCCCACTCGTTTCACCATTTGGCACCCCAGAACTTTTTACAGTTTAACAGAGTATTTGCATATCCAGGCACAGGAATCTGGGGCTGGGCAGTACTTACTGGTTCCAAAAGCAGTTTTATTCTGTCCATAGGAAAAGCCTGTATTGGTGGTGGAAGAGCCAAAGAGTCCTGTGGCTGTGCTGGATGTAGCAGTGGAAGAGCCAAACAAGCCTGTGGCTGCTCCTGCTCCCACAGGATTTGAGGGCCCTTTCCGATTCGCCTGGTAGTCTTCCAAACGGAGTTCCTGGAGGAAAATCCAGCTTTTTTTACACAGGACAATTGTCCTTTGCACACACAGTCCTCAACCTGCACTAAGGTGAAGGTTCAAGAAAAGCTGCAACACCTACATTTTTAAAAGCAAGGACACCTAAAACAGAACCTGAACTTAGATCCCCATTTGGGCTTCAATTTGACTTCCCAGAGCTTTCTCAGACCTTTTCCATAGAAGATCTGTTTTGAAGGATCAGATAAACCAACCCGAATGGGGAGGTTTCAGGTGAAATCCTTGGGAACACTAGTTTATTATAAACGACTGAGTTCTGTCTGGGATCCTGCTGTTATCTCAGCAGGGCAGGACTGTTCCCAGCAGGATCCTGTGTCCTCCTGATGAGATGGAATTTCAGCTCTTCCAAACCTGCATTAAGCATTTAAAACCAACTGCAATTAACATGGGGTTGCATTAATTGTTCTACTTGAGGACACCTCTCCCATGTGTGGTGCAGATATTGAAGGTTCATTAACACTCTCACATTAATGAGCACAGAAGATACCGGTCCAAAAAATCCCAAGTTAATCCAAGCTGACCCAGAGCCAAGCAAGACTGGGATGTGAGACCCCCTGGACTGACCTCGAGGGACTTGCTCTCGTACTCCTTCATGGCAGTGATGCACTGGTGCTTGGTGTTGATGTTGGTGCTGACGCCTGACTTCACCATGGTGTCGGTGCCATTTGGGGGCTGCCGGGGACGGGGGGACAGAGCAGGGTTAGAATCCAGACATACTGCAGGGAACACGGGCACAGCTCCCTGCAGACCCTGAGAAATCCTACACTCAGCACACACCTGAGGCTCTGTGTGACTTATCTGCTCTGCTCAGGTGAGACCCCACCTGCAGGGCTGCCTCCAGCTCTGGGGCCCCCAGGATAAACATGGGGAGCTGCTGGAGCAAGTCCAGAGGAGGCCATGGAGGTGCTCCAAGGGCTGAAGCCCCCGTGCACTGCAGACAGTCTGGGAGAGATGGGGGTGTTCACCTGGAGAAGGGAAAGCTCTGGGGAGACCTCAGTCCCTTCCAGTGCCTACAGGGTCTCCAGGAGAGCTGGAGAGGGACTTGGGATAAAGGGAACAGTCTTAAGCTGAAGGAGGGCAGGAATAGATGGGATACTGGGAAGGAAACCTTCCCTGTGAGGTTGGGGAGGCCCTGGCACAGGTTCCCCAGATAAGCTGTGGTCACGTTAGACAGGGCTTGGAGCAACCAGGGCTAGTGGAAGGTGTCCCCACCCAGAGCAAGGGGTGGCACTGGATAGGCTTTAGGGCCCCTCCCAACCCAACCCATTCTGTGACTCTGTTTTATGACACTCTGTCTATCTGTACAGCTGAGGCCTCACCCAGGTGTGTTCAGTGATGATCAACAGTGGAATTTACCTCAAAACAACTCTCAGCAATTCTGCTTTCCATTTCACTGTAAAAGTAGTTTATCTCCACTAGTGACACAGATTCTGGAGCTCTGCATGGATTTCCCTGTTCTCTCTTTTTAACAGTGCTATGAAGGCACATATCAACAGCACTGCAACTGCCCAGCCAGCCCAGCCAGCACCACAGCTCTGCCCCAGGCAGCAGAGCCTCAGTCTTACAGCAGCTCACTCCAGAAGCGAAGAGGGACAAGATCTGCACAAGCAAATATTTGTGGAAGAGTCCCTGCTCCCAGCAGCCACCAGTTACCCCAGTTGCAGGAAGGCCTCTCTGCTGAGCCACCTTCCAGGTCCAACTGCCACAGAACTTACCAGCAGTTACTGAATCCCGCCTTAAAGGGACCTCGCCCAGAGGAGACAGGGCACCATCCCTCACATTCTAGGTCCTACTCCCAAAGCCAGTCTGGCTCAGGGAGAGCTGCACCGATTCTGATCCATCCCAAGATGTCTTTAACCTTTATTTACCATGGATCACCTGGAATTTCATGGCATTTTTCAGGAAGGCTCAGCTTTAAAGCTCCCTTACCCCTTCATTATCACAGCTCTACACCCAGCAAGTCTGGAATTCCACAGTGTTCGAGAAGTTTGTGAAACTCAGGATAAAAACAAGCCTAGTTTATGGAGTTAATTATACCTCCTATTTCCACTACAACAGTTTCTCTAAAGGGATGTTTTCAAACCCCATCAGAACACTTACATTTGAACTCCTCACTTTTTCACCTCGGTGACCAAGACATCACATAAATAACTGCCAAACACAGTGCTTCTCACAGCAAACAGGCTGGATTCAGATGAAAAACCAGAACTTACATTGAATTTAATAGTCGTGCCAGTTGGAGCAGCAGTGAAGCTAGTGGGGCCGAAGAGGGAGCCAGATGTGCTCCCAAAGGGGTTGGACGTGGTGTTGGTGGTCCCGAAGAGTCCCCCACTGCTGGTGCTCGTACCAAAGTCTGAGGAAAACAAGAACAAATTAGAAGTTCTCAATTAAAACAAACCTGAAGCTTAAAACTTAAACTTAATAGCTTATTGAAAGTAGTTTGAAAACTGAAAAAAAAAAAACAGCTGGAAAAAACATGACAGCAGAGCTGAAAACTGATGGTGTTACCAATGCAATTTTCTGCTGCAGAAGTGTTCCTAACTCAGCACCCCAGGACACACCACAAAGCCCACAGCAGCCAGTTCCCTTCTACTCCTGACAAGAAGGAAGAAAATTACACAATCCTTCTATAATAAAGGGAATCAGTGAAGTTCCGTTTCCCTTCTCAGAAGGGGCTGCGAGCAGTTGGTTTTGCTTTGTGGCATTACAGAAGTTACAAGAAATTTCATGCTGTAACAGCTCCACCACAGCAGGATAAAAACCCGCAATCAAACAATACCAGGAGATGTTTCTGAATAGAAAACTCCAGCCAAACACCTTTGACAACTTATTTTAAAATTAACAGCTAGAATCACAGCTCCATATTCAGGAGTATGTCAGGCTCACCCTGTTGTGGACACCAGGATGTCTCTGTATCCTTCAGGAGAAAACTCACCCACCCTCTCCTGCCCTGCAGGAATACCCAGCTCCCTGTGCTCTCCCAAAACAGAAGGGCAGTGTCACTCACTTCCAAATCCAGCTGGTTTGTTCTGTGCAAAGGCATTGTTTTGCGATGAGAAGAGGCCTCCACCAGTGCTGGTGGTTCCAAAGAGGCTGTTGGATGTCCCTGTGGATGTCCCAAACCCAAAGCCAGTGCTAGTGGAGGACGTGGCTGGTTGGTTGAACGTAGTCGATCCAAACAACCCTCCTGCAGACAGAAACAGACTGTCAACCAACCCCATCCTTGTCTGCTTGGGGGGCTTGATGGGCTGTGCATTTTGGGGTCGGGAGGGTCTTGGATTATTTTGTGCTGATGGTTTCCCCCAGGGCAGTACCTGGTTTTGTCTGTGTGCTCCCAAAAAGGCCTCCTGTGTTGTTGTTGGAGCCAAAGGCTGACGTCCCGAAGGCCCCTCCGCTGGTCGTACCAAAGCCGGCATCTGGAAGGAAGCCACGTGAGCCCCCTGCCCACACCTGCCCTGGCAGCTGAGGGGGGGGCTCCTCAAAGCACCCTCCAGGACACACAGCTCTTCCTTCCAGGCCTTCCCAGGGAACCCAATCCTCATTGTTTCAATCCCCAAAATCCCCAGTGGGACAACCCTCATTTGAGTTCCCCTTCTTTCTAGGGAAGGAAGTTTCAAAAGCAGCCACAGAATCCTGGGGTCTCCCCAAAATAAAAGCTGGGGCTCCTGAACCTCATCCAAGTGAGTTGGAGAGCCCAGCAGCTCCCCAGTTCCACCCAACAAGGGATCACCACCTCCATGGAATTCTCTGAGCTGCACTCCAGGGAAAAACTCCTCACTAAAGAGCACCTTCAAACCAGCTGAGGTGTTTTACTCACTTTGCCCAAAAGTTGAAGTTGTGCCAAAGCCGGTACTGCCTCCAAAAGGAGTTCCAAAGGATTTGTTGAACATTGTCAGGATGGTTCAGGTTTTCTTGGAAGACCTGGAAAGAAGAAATCAGGTATCACTGAAAGTTTATCCTGCTCCTTCTTCATCCCACTCATGTCTGAGAGCAGCAATTCCCCAGGAATCCTTCAGCCATGAATCCCACGGCAGCGTGTCTAGGGGACACTGAGCAATTCCAAGCCCTGCCAGAATTCAGGGGTACAAGGATGCCAGCATTCCAGTGACAGCACAGGCAAGAAGGTGTCACCAATCCATCAGTGCCACTGACACTGAGGTGTCAACCCAGATCTGCCTTCCACACTGTGCCCTGTGCTGTGGAGATCCCGCAACACTCTTAGAGATTCCAGGACTGATTTTCCTGTTCCTATTTGGCAACTTCTTCAAACACAGCAAGTAGGACTGCACTGCCTGAGGATCACAGCAAGCCCCCTTCCCTCTGCTCCCACTCCTGTGCTTCCCAAAAGCTGCCAGTCCAGGAACTTCTGCCCCATTTCCACAGGGTCCCATTCCCTTCCCAGTCTCCCTAGTTCAGTTACAGCACAGCCCTGGCTGCCCCTCTCCGATCTCTTTCCTCATCACAAACAAGAACTCTGCTACAAGTCCCTGGGTTTGTCAACAAATCCAGCACAATCCTGACAGTTCCTCAGGCACAAGCCAAGCAGACAATAGTGTGGTGTTTTTCCCACATTGGGGCCAATGCCTGCAGCTCCACCTCTGAGAATCCCAGTATTTCCCATGTTGGATTTAGGCAAAATGTTGGTATTAGGCAAAAAAATGCCATATTAGCCCCACTGAAAACACCATATTACCAAAAAGAGCCACATTAGCCACCAAAATAATCCATATAGGCCATACAAAACCCGTATTAGGAAAATATTGCCATATAAGCAAAAAAAAAAAAAAAAAGCCAGTATTACAAACAAAAACATCCCATATTCACCAAAGAAAACAGCAGTATTCCTTCCAAACCCAGCAGTATTCCCACCAGGCCCACTATTATTCCCCCCAAATCCCACTTAACCCCTGGCAACCATAACACACACACAGCAGTTCAGAACTAGAAAGTGCAGCAATTCCAACACAGCCCATCCCAGGAACATTCCCAAGGCCCCTCCTGAGGCAGTGCTGACCCAACACCAACAATTCCAGCTAAGGCCCTGTGCTCAGGTTTGGCAGGTCCCCAATCCCAGCTCCCTTTACCTCCTCCCAGCAAGGGAATCAGACAGGAACTGGGCATGGCCCAGCACAGCCTCCTGCAGGGAAAGCACTGAACCCATCTGCTCAGCCTTGGAATTACAAGTGTTTGTTTCCCTAAAGCCAACAGCACTTTCTGGAAACAGCCAAACCCAGAATGGGGGCAGACACAGCCTCCTGCCATCCCAGAACAACCCAGTACCCCACACTCCACAGCAGGACTGCCAGGGTGTCCTCTGCAGGGCCAGGAGCTGGAGTGGGATGATCCTTGGGGGTCCCCTCCTGCTCAGGACATTCTGTGACTCCTCCACAAACCAGTACAGGATGGTTTCTGTAAACTCCAACTACTCCCAGCAGCCCCACACCACACTGTGGGGTGTTGAGTCGACCCAGTCCCACAGGTAAGTCCTTAGAGACTCCCTGAGGCAGGGGAAGGGAAGCTTCTGAAAAACTCAGTAACAGCCTGAAAAAGCTGCTCTGACAAACTCTCAGGGGCCCCCAAGCCAAGAGCTGTTCCCAGGAGACCACTGCCAGCCCCAGGGCAACAGTGCACGCACACCTGAGCCCTCCTCACTTCTCCCATGGAATCACTGCAGTTGGAAAAGCCCCCCCCACCCCACGGAGCCCACCCTGTGCCCACGCCCACCTTGTCTCACAGCCCTGGGCACAACCTGAGGCCGTTTCCTCTTGTCCTGTAGGAATGTCCTTTTCTCCAGGCTGAGCCTCCCCACTGACTCTCCTCCAGGACCTGCTCCCAAAACCACACTTCTCCACTCCTATGGAACATTTTCAGCCACCCCCTTTTGCCCCTAAAGAAGGATCACTTTCAGGCCAGATAAAAATCCCTCCTAGTTTTCAGCTGCTAAATGTAGTACCTCTCAGCCTTATCTGCCAACTGACAACCCTCCTGGGATCTGTGATTCCCCTTCTTTAAGCCACTTCTCTCCTAGTGTCCTGAGACTGCTAAAAACCAAAGCTTATTTCAGAAAAAAACCAAACATCATTTCCTGAGACAAGAACAAGTTATGGAACCATTTCCCTCTCCCATGGTGACTTTTGCTGTGCTTTACACCCAGCCTTCCCCTCCCACAGCAGTGGAGCTGGGGAGGGGCTGGAGCAGCAGGAGGGGCTGAGGGAGCTGTGGGGGCTTAGCCTGGAGAGAAGGAGGCTCAAGGGGGACCTTGTAGCTCTGCAAGTCCCTGCCAGGAGGGGGGAGCCGGGGTGGGTCGGGCTGTGCTCCAGGAACAGGGACAGGAGCAGAGGGAACGGGCTCAGGGGGGACAGGGCAGGGCCAGGGGGGACAGCAGGAGGAATTCCTGCCTGGAAAGGGTGGGCAGGCGCTGGCAGGGGCTGCCCAGGGAGGTTTGGAGTGCCCAGCCCTGGAGGTGCCCAAGGCAGGAGTGGCCGTGGCACTCAGAGCTCAGGGCTAGGGGATAAAGTGGGCATCGGGCACGGGGTGGCTTTTCCAACCCCAGTGATCCTGGGATGCTGCGCACGGAAGAGCTGGAGCAGAGTTCACAAAAGCCGAGAATTCTACAGAACGCGGCACCCACCCCGGGCTGAGGAGGGACCCCTCATCCGAAGGGCTGTAATTAAAGACCAAGAGCAGCAAACCCGCAGAGCCACTCGAGTCATCACCAGGACTCAGCACAGCCAATGAACCCGGCTTTAAATTACCGCTAATTAACACAGCTTCAAACCGCAACTATCCAACAAGGCTTTAAGTCCAACCAACCATCACGGCTGTAAACAACTCCCGAGCTAGGGCTGCAGTGATGCCACAGCCCCGGGGCCGTCCCGGGCCGCCTCCCGGTGTTTTCCCCGGAAAACACCTGGGACTCCCCCCGGGACCCCCGGAGAGCACCCGAACCTCCCGCAGCACGGGTGGGTTAGCGGGTCCTCCCCGAAGAGTCCCCTCCCCTCAGAGCCCTTCCCCCCCCGGAACGCACACCTTTCCTCCCTCCTTCCCTCCGTGCCGAGGCCTGCGCGGGCCCGGCCGGTGTCCCGGCACGAAAAGCGCGGCGGGGCCGTTCGTGGGGGCACGGGCGCTCACCGCGGGCACGGGGCGGGTAGGGGCCGGTCGGGGCGGTGTGTGTGTGCCGGTGTATCCGGTCGGGCCCAGTCGGGCCCGCGGTGCCGCCGCCGCCGCCTCACGGG
>VXAU01004035.1:398274-516240 GCA_013399695.1 Formicarius rufipectus | reverse complement strand
ATTTTTAATGATTTTTGTTATGAGGATACTCCATTGCCAAATGTTAATGAAAAGAAAAACTCTTAAATTTGAACATTTCAGATTATGTAGTCACTTGAGTATCAGGACACAGCCTAAAATAAGAATACTGTGTTTATCTCTACTCTGATTTAAGATATTCATGTAGCTGTAAAATTGTAGACTAGGATTAATGTACAAAATACCTGTCCAAAACACATGGACTTGATAAACAAAATTTTGTAGGTTGGTAGAGTGAAAGAAAGGACTTATCACACTACAAATACTTTGAATCTTCTATAGCAGATTTCTAAATGTTATTAGATGAAGTAGTGTAGGTAATGCTTTCCTCCAATAAAAAATTTGTGAGATGAATTATAAGGTTTAAAATGTTAAGACTTAAGCATCTTAGTTATCTGCAGTAAAGGATTTGTGCCCTCTAAATCTTATAATTTTCAACTTTGAGCAAATTAGATTTTTTCCAGTAATGAATAATTAATATTATTAATAAAACTAAAACCAAATTTGCTTGAGCACTAAGAATAAGCCTTGTACTCCAATAGTGGTCCAATAGTCATAAAACACTTTGACTGCCCAAAATAAATCATCTTCTTTATATTAGGATGTAAAGGGATTTTGTCACTAAGTGTCTTTTGACAGTGAAGCCAAAAGAATCTATGAAATAATTCTCCTAATAGTATTTTTAATAGGGAAAAATACGCTAGGCATATATTGCATGATTTGCAAAGAAATCTCTGTTGCCTCCATGAAGAACTGAGTGCTGAATTGCAGGATGTCCCAGGAAAGAAAAACTCTATCTCTTTATATTGATATAATTATTAGCATATCCAAATCATTTTAGCAATAATTAAAAAACAGTTACTAATTTTTTTTTTTAAAATCCTTATTTCTAACACAATGCCCTTGCATGAACAAATTGTATTAGTTAAACAAATTTTATCAGAAATTAGAAATCTAATACCACTGAATGTACAAGTTCTTGAAGAAGCAGGATACACTTTCAGTTTAATTGGCATTTAATGTACTCTGTGTTTTATAGACATTTGCTCCACTTCAAACTAAAGAATTTCTCTGTATTTTTGTAATTTATTCCAAAACTAAACAAATATGACTATAAAAAAATTAACTACTTATTTTCAACCATTTGATCTCTTGAAGCATTTTTTCTGTTGTGTGTTGTTTTTTTGTTTTGCTTTGTTGGGGTTTTTTTGTTTGGTTGGTTTGTTTGGTTTGGTTTTTTTGTTTGTTTGTTTTGGGTTTTGTTTTGTTTTGTTTATTTTTTCCTTTTCTTTGGTGGGTATGGGATATTACTAGCACTTGACAAGTGTCCTCATGACTTCGGTTGTAAAGAAATTATTGTGTTTTATTCCAGATTGCCTGGATCAAATCCATTTATGTGGCAACAGTATGACCAACTTGATTGACCAATTTTTACAATGGAATTCTACAAAAAATCACATAAGCATCTGGATATGATGGAGAAAGGGCCACATAGCAACTGTGTATTTGAATATTCACTCCATTCTTCTGTCTCTGAAGGAGTAACTTAAAAACTGCTTCTGATATTACTGTTACTATCTAGGAATTCAGAGAGGAGCACATGGGAAAAAAAAGGTGATTGTTGAGAGAACAACTGAGGCAAATATTGCATAAATATGTATGAGAGAAAAAAAAAAGAGTTCTCATTTTAAATTCATTGCTACAGTAAATGGTCTCCACATTGGTGTTAGTATGATGCTGTCTGATTAGCCCACAAGAGAGCCACTTCTGGGAGTCATTCTTTGGAGGTCATTCTTTGCTAGCCAGTAAAAAGGTAAAAAGGTCTGATATTTAGCCTAGTTTTGTACATCATCTCTTTCATTATTCATTTTCTCCATGACTTTGCATGCATAATATGGAAAATGTAGAAACAAAAGAAAAGCAGGAAAAAGAGGGACAAAGAATCCATTCTCATACACAAGGGTACTACCTGACGACAGGCACTATCCAAGAAAATGAAGTTTTCAGTCCATTAAGAAGCTGGTTTTTTGGTTTTTGTTTGTTTGTTTGTTGTTTGTTTGTTTTGTGTTTTTGTTTGTTTTTTTGTTTGGTTTTGTTTTGTGTTGTTTTTTGGTTTGTTTTTTTTTTTGTTTGTTTGCTTATTTTAAATTTTATTTTATTTTTCTTGTGAAGAAAGCAGCAGCAGAATAACAGTAACATTAAAATTAACAACACTAGGGAAGTTTCTGATTGCCTAATTTCTCACCAGCAGGGTTTACCAACTACCTAGTTAATGAATATGGAGTTTGTTTTGGACATTATTTTAAAACAGAGATATTTTCCCATACAACAACATATACAACATTTTAAAGTGAAAAATAAGGTATGTAAAATAGTGTTTTCCTATCTAAGCCTATATATAGTCATTGACATATTGTCAGAAAATTATAAAGCCATTATAATTTTTTTTTTTTTTTTTATCCCCCCAATATCTCTCAGATGCAATAGACAGGGACAAAAGCAAAACCTCCATTTTTACCTATGGGGGAAAGAAAGCACAAAGTAGGTTATAACTTACCTAAACTGACACAGTGGTTACACCGGGAACTATAAAAGCGTTAATGTTATGGACTCTTTTATGGATAAAAACTTCTATAGATTGCTTTTCCTAATTCATAAATATGGCATATGAAAAAAAATTATGATATTGCAAAATAAACACAGTAAGAAAAGAAGCAAATATAAATGCTGGAGTCGTGCATGGTGCAGATTTTATACAATTTCATTATCATATAAATAGCCCACATATATAATCTTTCGTGTGTTAATTCTGATAAATGTTACAGTAAAAATTAAGATTAATTGAGGTTGTTTTGAAAGATTTGCTAGGAGTTGTATCTGTGGTACTTTTTAGCCTAGTTACATTATGTTCTAAAAGTTTCAGTATTCTACTAGTGATTTACGATATCTGCTTACTCGTATTTTTATAGACTGCTAAACTGTGTAAAATTGCTTTTTTCAGTCTTAACTTTTGATGCTTAGAAGAAATCTATGCTTTTTTTTTTTTTTTTTTTAAGCTTGAATCTACAGAATATATTGAAATCTGCTAGAAGACTGTATGCTGTTTTGGAAATTTACACATGATAGCTGAAAAGAAGCATTAAATCTGCATAAACCTACAAAGGTTCATAGCTAAAATGGGTTACAAAAAGAAAGTGAAGGGCAAACATTATTTGTTGTCATTGAAGGACACTAAGTTTTCTCACAGTCAAAAAGGTATCTGGGGATATATTAATTCTTCCTTTGGATCTTACACGTTTGCCTTCTGTGTAGGCAGACATTGAAATAAGGCAGCTGAGAGCAGAGAAGAACCTTATCTGGCATATTTAGTAAAAAAATGCAGTGAAACACCAGTAGTCTGACTTTTTCCTGATGTAAACCTGGTACAGATAATTTTTGTGTTTAAAAACTTAATGAAAATCAGATTTAAAATGTAACCACAGCAGAATGTCAGCATTTTATTCTCATTTTTCACAGATTTGCAAAACTACCTGCTATGCTATGAAAAGCATATATCAGTATAAAAGCCTCTCATTTCACAGCTGTACCAAATATAGCCTTTCTTTTCAGAACCCATAAAGAGCTTTGTGCCACATTCTTGCATCCTGAAAGCCCACAAACACAAGTTGCAGATTTAGGCACGTAATTTCTATTAGTCCACTGTATGAGAATCTTGTCTTTTGGTTGCAGTTCAGCATTTGCAAATTTTCACAGAAGGAAACAAATTAACTTAGATCTCCTCTTTCCTAGTTTCACCCTTTCTTCCCCTGCATACTGACAATTTTCCTTTTAATATCACCCATCCAGTCATGTTAGAAGAATACAGGCAAACCAGATTTTCTTGTGTGGCATTAACCACACTGCTTCTTTGGTATTCTATCCAAAATAAATGGGCATAATGGATCTCCCGTCAACAGTGCCAAACTCCACAATGCTTAGCAATGAAATTCCGCCCAAAAATTTAATAAAATATGAAAAGCATTTATCTCATTTTCAGTGAATAACTGCCATGTTCCCATAGTTAGTGTCATACTACAAAATCACACAATAGCATATTAACGAGTAGGGTTATTCTTTGTTGTTATTTCACACTCTTTAGAATTCTATAATGCATATCATACAAGTGTTCCTCTGGGATGAAACAGTAATAAATCTTTAATAAATTGTGAACAAAATGTCAATCTGAGAGACAAACCCTTTCCTACAGAAGTATTACTGTGTAAATTATAATAAAAATAAACAATTGGGAGGATATTATTAAAAGTTTACCTCTTTTTCCAGATATGTGTTTCATATTGCTTGGAATTAAACACCAGTAAATCTTTAATGAGGTATGAATGAATATACCAATCACTTGAGATTTATTGACACATCAATATCCATAGAATACTATCTTATTAAACTATTGCAGTTCCTTTTTTGATAGACATTATATATTCAGTATTAATAATACATGAGCATTTTTAATTCATTTCTGTTGTTACACCCTGTCCTTACTCTTGCAGCAACATTATTAAAACTGATTTTATAAATATAATTTTCTTCAGATACATGTGTTAAGTGTGACTAGTACTGAAGAGTTGTAAATGTAGCTGAATTTAAAATTTCTAATTTATTACTGATAAATAATACATGGCTTAACAAACAGAATAGCATTATATTTAAACTGTTCATTCTACGAGATTGACCTAGAAGGAAGGAGAAAGCTCTTTCTTTTACAAGTCTGACCCATATCTGTAAATTACTAATTTGCAAAGATCAGAGAGCTATACAACTGTGAATGCTGATGTTTCCACTTCAACACCTGGCTTCTGAGGATTGTCACTGCAGTACCATCCACGTCTTTCTTATGCTTCCAAGTGTCAGTTGCTGTTACACTGAAGTCATGGTACTAATCTGATTCAGAGTACTGCACTTCTCTAAAGACAGAAAAAACTGTTTCCTCTGTCTATTGTCTTCACCTGATACAGTGCCACTTACAATTGTTTCTAACCAGACCAAAACACAGAAAGGTTTTCCCGTGGCATTGCCCTGCTGTCTTATTGAGTCAAATGGACAAGCACATAAAGCTGCACTGCTTAGAAATGAGACAGTGTGGAAACTGCATTTTGTAAATGTAGATTTAAATTGCTTTGCAGAATTTCAGGTTCTGCAAAACAAGAGAAAAGCTGCCTCTATATTCTCTGCTGTTTGACTACACCAAGTATTTTGTTTTCCTTAATCACTTCATAATTTTACTTCATAAGTGTCAAATCACTTTCCAGTGACTAATGAATGATTTCTTGTGAGTTCTGTGCCTAACAAGTAAAAAGTAAGTTTTGTTTCCTGAAATCAGTGTTAAGGACAGCTAAACTCAGCGACAGCAGCCTTTCAGTAATTGAAGGATGCCTGTATGAAAGGTGGGAATGGATTTTATCATGTCTTGCTGTGATAGGACAAGGGGCAATGGTTTCAAACTAAAACAGGATATATTCAGACTATATATATAAAAGTTCTACAATGAGGGTGGTGAAATACTGGAAGAGGCTGCCCAGGTATATGTGTATCATATATGACGTACGTGTACATGCCTCAACACTAGAAACATTCAACAACCAGCTGGATGTGGCTCTGAGCAACCAGATTTAGTTCACAGAATCACTGAATATGTTGAGTTGGAAGGGCCCTACAAAGATGATTGAGTCTAACTCCCAGCCCTGCACAGGACCATCCTCAAGAGTCACACCGTGTGCCTGAGAGCACTGTCCAACCCCCTCTTAAACTCTGTCAGGCTTGGTACTGGGATCACTTTGCTGTGGAGCCTGTTCCAGTCCTCAACCACTCTTTGAGTGAAGAACCTTTTTCTAATGCCCAACCTAAATCTCCTCTGAAACAACTTCAGGCTATTCCCTTGGGTCCTTTCACTCTGCCAGAGTGTGCAGTGGGGTACCACTGGGATCTGCACGGTGAGCAATCGCATATGAATCATTTGTCTATCTTGTAACCTCTGTTATTTGTATTGTTGTTATTATTGTTAATTTTTTATTTCATCGTTGTTTCTGGTGAATAGTTCTTTTTACCAAAAGATAAAGCTGTCCCTGAGCTTTACCTTTTGGTGCCTCCAGTTCTCCTCTCTATCCTGCTGTAGAAAGAGAAGGGGAAGAAGTGAGTGAGAGGCATGTGGTCTGGAGCGTTTCAGCGGAAACATCAAAGTGGGGAACACCATTCATAAACCACAATGACGACATAAAAATACTTTGCAAGCCACAGTGCTGGCCATGTGTTGTGAAACTTCTTTCATGATTAAATTGTATTTAGGTCTGATAAGTTATTAGGAAGAACGCTTCACTAGCCCTAACAGCATAGGAGAGCAAAGGAGACAAAAGGAAACCACAGTCTTCTGGTAAAAATTATTTAAAATTATTCCCATGAAATTCAGGCCCTGAACCAACAGGAGACTGGCTTTTAGTTTAGCAATCTTATTTAGGAATATAGTAGTATTAGAGTAGAATGAAATTATTATTACTTTCCATTCCTGTCTCCTGCTGGTATTATGTAATATCTGATGACGTTCATACACTTCAAAATCTCAATCTTAAGGTTAGGTTTTCTCACCCATCCTGTTCTAAAATGTCACTATTCAAATAGCAAAACCTTTTCTATTTTGAAGCTTAAATTTACTCAGAGATAACACTGGATGTTTTAGATTTCTGTTTTCCTAACTGGACTGTATTCACTTTTTTTCCTCCATGTGGTTTCATCGATTATTACTCATATAACATTGTTTTAACAGTTTTTTCCTTATGTCTTATGACAAAACTTTATAACAAGAATGTCTAATTTACAGTTTGATCTGCATATAGCAAGAATAGAATTGTCCCCAGTATCTTTACAGATTTGTTTTCATGGTTTGGGACTGTCTATTAACCAACATCAATACTTTTCTTACAGCAGGAAATATTACATTCTGCTCCACTTTTATTATCTCCAGTCCATTCAAGCACTTTTAGAAAAACATTGGAAGAATTTCCATGGCTACAAAGCAAATAAGAGGTGCAATAAATTATGATTTTTCTGAATATTAATACTATTCCTCATTACTTTTTCTTTGGGAATATTTCATGATTATAATGCTTATTTAAATGTGATTTGCAAATCAGACTGATTGATAATAGGTTAAGCCTGCTTTGCATTACTATATTCATTGTCAACATCAAAAACCTAGTGTCAGTTAGGGAATTGGCGTTCCACACCCTCACATGCCCAGGGAATCAGAATTCAGCATATATACAAATTAAAACAGAAAGTGTGACTGTTATTTCTGAAGTTTTCTCTCTAAGGCATTTCTGTATGTCTTATGTATTACATTATTACATTAACATTCTATATTTAAATAGGTTTATTCATATATGTAATGAAAATTAAGTAATATCCAAAACCAAGCTTTTTCTAGAAACTCTTCTATAAAGTTACTTGAACTTTTTCCAGATTAAAAAAGGAGATTTAACACTAAAATAAAATATACAATGCTCATTCTAAAAGTGGAGGCGTGCTGGGTTGACCCTGGCTCCATGCCAACAGACCACCTAAGCGCTCCATGACTTCCCTCTTCCAGTTGGACAGAGGAGAGAAAATAGAGAGAAATGCTTGTGGATCAAAATAAGGACACAGAGAGATCACTCACCAATTACAACCACAAAAAAGAAAAACCAAAACAAACAAACAAACAAACAAAAAGTCTCAGTTTGGGGAAATTAATTTATTACCAATTAAACCAGAGTAGGGTAATGAAAACTAAAACCAATTTTAAAACACTTTCCACCGACCCCTACCTTCTTCCCAGGCTCAATTTCATTCACAGGTTCCTTTAGCTTCTCCCCACAGTGGTGCAGAGGGATGGGGAATAGCAGCTGTGGTCACTTCTTCACACGCTGTCTCTGCCTCCCTCCTCAGGGGGAAGATTCTTTATACTATTCCCCTGCTCCAGCGTGGGGTCCCTCCCATGGGAGACAGTTCTCCATGAACAGCCTTTCCCATGGGCTGCAGTTCTCCACAACCTACTCCAGTGTGTGTCCCTTCCACAAGGTGCAGTCCTTTGGGAAGAGCCACCCACACCAAACTCCCTGGTATCTCTGATTGGCTACAGCACCTCTCATCTGGCTCGGAGGGCATGGAGTGGTCAATGAGCTGGTTGGCTCAACTGGATGGGGTGGCCACAGTGGCTGGAGCACATAAATGCAGGAGCCATGAGAGTTCTATCTTACTGCTTTTCTTTTGCTGGAGGAATTATGATCTTATGACTCTGATAGTAAATATTTTTTTCCTCTCTTTCTTTACTCCTTTCTTTTCTTAATCTTGTTTCTTCTTCTTGTGGGTAATTTAAAACAAATGGGTTGTATTTTTACTAAGTTGTATTGGAGTTGATGTTTGCTGGGTGCTTTAGTAAAATGCCTCTCCTTAGTTTGTTACTCCTGTAAAACCTTTTGCCAAAATGCCTATTTTCTCACTAAATTAAAAGAAATCTCTTGGGAAATGCATGTAGTCTGTTCTCTTTATACAAATACAAGGTATTAAAGAACTAAAGGCTCTGCAAAAGTGTGAATTCTTGGGAGTCTTAAATATAAGTAGCTTGAACCCAGTGTTTTACAAAGGGAAAGGAAATACAATTTTTGAGCTTAATCTTGGTGTTCCTTCCAGGGGAACAATACCAACGTATGTGACAACTACATTATTTTTATTTCATAACAAAACAAAATTTTATTTCTAATGTAGTATACTCTACAAAAAATATTTTAAAAAGACAGTCCAACCCTAAGGAGTGAAAGTCACCTAGATATCACAACAATAAGTTTAATCAAAATACTGTATTAGAGCATAAAATTTTGATGACATTAATGATGGGTATAGAAGACTCTAAGTAGTGATTCTCATTTGGCTTTTACAGAATTCATTCAATTTCTGTGGTGTTGCATAGCTAGAATGTTTCTTTTTAACTTTTTTGTTTCTTTGTTTTTTGTAGGTTGTAAAAGTAAACTATCTTTCCTGAGGAACAGCCCAACTGGATTTTCAATTACATTGGTTTATATCAGAATTCATTTTTTTCTATATAAAAAATCCATAGTAAAAGCAAGTTATCACAAGGAACAATTTATTTGACTACGTGTCATCATATTAGCAATGAAAACCAGTTGATTACATGGTGTATTATCAAAATACCTGATAGGTTTATTTCCTAAGAGGTAGACCTTGCTTGCGTATGGAAACCCAAATAGAGGGATAATTTATCAGCAATAGCAAGTTATGTGTTTGACTACTTGCAGTTTTGATAGTCAAAATACAATGTGTACCCAAGAGTGAAGGGAGGGTTAAAAAAAAAAAAAAAAAAAAGGGGGGAAATACTGGAGTTATTGACAGCCTCACTTTGCCACAATGCAGAAAATTCTGGCACACTGGCTGCAAGCTGGAGATATACAGCAGAAGATGCAAGCTGAGTTTGTTTAGTTTTGATGACAGGATCGTAAAACATAAAACTGTATGCCAAAATCTGAATAAAGTAGTATAGATTCACAGCATAGATAGATTTCAAAAGAGATAAATTAAACCCTAGAAATGTTTGTCTTTACCAGTTAGTAAAGAAGATTCTGAAGATATTCACTGAGATACACATTTCTACATTGCAGATAACTAAAATTCAGTAAGATGATTCCAGTGAGATGCACTGCACTTAAGGAAATACATAATATATACTGAAATATTAATACAGAGGTAGCACATGGGCTTGTGTTTGCAGGTGAGCTCACCTAAGTGTGGTGGTTTGACTTTAGGCTTTTCTGAGAGACAGATCACATGGTTTGCTGTATCCAAGTGAAGTATTACATCCTATTTTACATCAGCTTAGATATAAGAATGGATAGATGGAAGTCTTGAGTCAGTCCCTTTCCGGTAGTGAAGGGCATTGGTCGGGGACCTGCTGTCTCTTCGGGGAGAGCTGCATATCTCTCTCTGGGAAGTAGACCTTCTTTACTTGTCCTTTATTGTTTGTGTGTGATATTGAGNAACGGTGCCAGGCCTGGGAACACCGCCAAGGAAAGGTGTGTTTATATAAACATATCTTTTGTTTGGGAACATGCTAACATAAACATATAACATGGAATTCTCTGTATATGAAGACTACAACATGTTTTCTTACCTGGATGAATTAGTAACAAAGACACCTACAATCATTTATAACCCTTACTTAAGTTGATTGGCAACAGTGTTGTTATTGGTTAATGCTCTCAAAACAGTGCTAGGATTTGGAAGGGTGGTGTTATACTGGTTACCTTGGGGCCAAAATTATCGAACTTTGAGGGAAATCACTGGGACTCTGGGACTTAAAGAGGCCAGTTCTTGGGTGGCAGGGAATGTGGATGAATTTGGGCAAGTTTTTAGGGCAATTAATGCCTCCAATCAATTGGGATCTTAGCCCAGACCAAGTGCTCACTCCTAACAAACTGACGCGTTGTTTGATGGAGGGGAGCTGATCCAAATCATCAAGTCTTTGCTTTGTACTGGGGTCTGGCTAGGGCTTATAGAATTGCAGTTGAATACTCTCAAAAGATTACGGCTGAGATGGAGACTCCCACTATGCCATTTGAAACTGTAACAACCCCTCCTGGTTCTACTAAGCTAAGGCAGAGAACACACCAAAGACTGATCCTCCTCAGTATGTCAGGTGGGCAGGGGTGTGTGTGTGTGTGTGTGTGCATATTGTGGTGGATGGGATGGATGGGTGGATGTGGTGGATGGTGCGTGAAGGTGGATGGGAAATGAAGACTACCAGGTAGTCATTACATTCATGCAGGAGATAACAGTCAAGGTTAAGACCTTGCTAAAAACTAGATGAAGATACCTAAATGTACCAAATTTTGCATTTTAAGTAAGTTCTTTAGCTACTACACTTTTGAAATACTCTCACAAAAAGGAGGAAGAGGAATTCATCATCTTAGTTTAACACCATTTTGATACTAAAGATGACCAGAGTCACGCAAACATAAAGATACATTTATTTAAAGAAAACCAATGATAATATGTTTGTTGCTCACTCTGTGTAGGTCCTGACTCATTCTGGATCTAAGCTGGCTTGGATCTGCTCTTCCTCAGTGTGATGAAGTGCACCAGGTCCTACAATGAAGCAGAGCTTTAGACATTTTTGGTCTGCAGTCTTGGTCTCAGCTGTTTGAGCAGCACTCATATGAAGCAACATATTTTGAGAGAGACAAACGGACCTTTGCTTATTTGTAAGACCTTTTAAATGAAAAACAAAATGAAAGAACCCAAGGGAATGGCCTGAAGTTATGTCAGGGGAAGTTTAGGTTGGAGATTAGAAAAAAGTTCTTTACCCACAGGGTGGTTGAACACTGGAACAGGTTCCCCAGGGAAGTGGTCACAGCACCAAGCCTGACAGAGTTCAAGTGTTTGGATGATACTTTCAGGTATATGGTGTGACTCTTGAGGGTGGTCCTGTGCAGGGCTAAGGGTTGGAATCAATCCCTGTGTGTCCCTTCCAACTCAACAGATTCTGTGATTCTGTGAAAATCAGACTGAAATAAGGAAGAATTCAGGTCATGAAAATATCCCTGGACAAAACCAAAGCAGCTTTGAGATCTTAGGGGTTTTCTCAGTCAGTGTTGTCCCCAGCACTTATTCAGGATTTCATTCCACCCTGTTATATGATGACAGCATAGAACAAGTTTAAATTTATTACCCATTGGATTAAGGCAAATAAGACACAAAAAATTAGTGAACCTGACAATTTTATGGAATGCATTAATGGCAAACCCAGTTGGCAGGCATCTTGCTGTTCAACTGTATTTGGTAGCTCATATGAGAGAAAGGGAAGGAAGCATTAACTCATACTTTGATCTCTCCTTAGCCTCCAATTGTGAAAGCCATTCCTGCTAGCTCTGATACTTTAAAGGATTATGTCCTTCTCTTTTGTTGCTTTAAAACTGACTTTCTCCTGAAAGGTTTGGACAAAGATTAGTCCTTGCTAGGAGACAGACTGCATATGTTTTGGTCAAACCACTTGACTGAAGGAAAGATCTTGTTCTTGGCTTTTTTACCCACTGAAAAGGATCAGGCTCAGCTGAGTGAGCTCCAAGAACTCTGGTATGACTGCTGTAATTTGATTGTCTGTGGCTATTTCCTTTTGTTAGGTCCCTAGAAACATCAAGGGATTCGAAAGTACCCTAAACCATGTCAGAAAATAGCATGAATTTTAAGAATCTTGGCACCATTAAATTGTATATCTGCTGTCTTGCATAGGATGTATCCTTACTGTGGTTATACACATTTTCCGGTTTATTAAGCTCCTTTACAGCTCTCTTGAATGCCCAGTCAGTCTGCCAGTGCTTTTGGGACTACTTTCACCACCCACACATTCAGAAGCCTGTAAATAGTCTGAGGAGCAATAAGAGCTCTGACCTTACAGTCCCCTTTGGACGCTAACATAAAATAAATAACCCACTGCAATAGCAGGGTAAGTATTTATGAGTCCTGTGTGGGAGTCACCCTCAGCATAGAGAAGAATATTTCAGCAAACACTTCAGAAGATCACACATGGTTTGCTTTATTTTCTTTCTAATCTTACAAATAAGCTTTTTTTCTTTTGTCTTTTTTTTTGCTTTTTTTTTTTTTTTCTTTTTTTTCACACTTTTATAGTTTGGAAAACATTGAGCTAACTTGAGGAAAGCTCAAGCTGCTCTTGAAACAGTTTTTTTGGTCTAAACTTTAGATATTGTTTCACATGTATAATCAAATGTTTATCAGTCAAAACTCTCACAGATTCATTTATCTAATTCAAAATATGTCTCTGCTTTTGTTTTCACTTTGCCTACATTAAGCCTCATGTAGTCTGTTTGTTACAACTCTAATATACATGTCTTATTTCAAGTCTCTCCTTTATTCCCAGCAGCTGCCCTAGTTTTCCATTTCTTTTAGAGTAAGATTTGTCTTACTTTAGTGATTTGTTGTATTATATCCAGTTGGTGTACCTAACTTTATTATTTTCTTATTCCCTCACTAGTCTTCCGTTATTTTGATTTCTTCTCCCCAGTTTTCACCTTATACACTTATATCATTATTTTGTTACTACGTTCTTCCACCAGAATTTCTTTTCATTTTCTTTTCTTATATTTTTCTCCGTTGGGACTTACCTTATTGGTCTTGCCAGGTATTTACATCACACCCACAAGTTGTCTGGTTTATATGTTGGTTTTAATAATTATTTTGTCTTGTGTTTTTCTTCGTGAGAAATCCAATAAGGTCTCTCTCTGCTTCTCATATTAAAATGTATTACGCTGCAGTAATGTAGGAACTTGATGACATGAAAACTAGCACCTCAAACTCATTGCTCCTTTCAGCTAAAACAGGGACAAAGTTAAGGGTTCCAGAGACAAAAGAGGAAACTTCTCTACCACAAAAGTGCTGCCTCCTACACTATTGTTTTGAAGTACACATGGAAGCCTAGGTTTTTTCAACAGTGACCTTCTTTGTATGTCAATATATAGGGAAAAGTGACAGTGTGAAGAGTAGGGCTATCTCTGTTAGAAACTTGGAGGTTCTTTTCGTGATAGCAGGTCCCTCTGCAATCCCCTCTCCTGTTGCCCTTGTTCTCTTACAGTCCTATAAGAATAGAGAGCATGCCTTTCTTCATGAACAATGTGACTGGCTTTATGGGCCTTGTCCTGCCTGGACAAAGGTTTTTTATGCTTTCTTATGACTGCTACAATGAAACCAACCCTAGTAATTAACAGCTAAAGCATAGTCACTGGTTCAGTTATAGAAATATAAATGGTATATTGGGTCTGGCTGAGATGGGGTTTGTTCTGTCTCTTGCTAAACCACAATAAACTTTAATACTTACCTGTAGAGGAAAAGTGGGGTTTTTTTTTTTCTTTAATAGGTCCTGTGTGCTACTGTCATCATTGCAAAATAGTGCTTATGCCTTCAACCTTACATGCCTTGATGTGCTTAAAGAATAATTCCTCATATAGGTAAACCAGAAAAATCCCATATTATGTTATCTTTTCTTATTCTTTTTCTTTCACTAATTCACTCTTCACTCTCATTTACTCTTGCTTGCTTCACTTTTCTCTATTTTCAGAATGCCAATATAAATCTTACTACTGTGAGAGGACTGTCAGACTGCTAATAGATTCAGAACTCTCTATCAGTCAGGCAAAATATTCTTTCTATCTCTTCACAATTACTCAGGAGGTCACCACCATATCTCAAAATATCACCAGTTTCAAGAAAGTTTTAAGTAAAAAACTGTGTATTTGAAAAGAGGAGCTATTAAAAGCTGAAGAATTATGAGTTCGTTTTGTACTGGAGTTTACAGCTGCAAGTTATGGAGAAACTTGGTATTGGAGACAGTTCTACAAGGATTTTTTATTTACAACCAGTAGAAAACTGAATATCTTGAACCATATGCTGTCCTGCATTGCTCATTCCTCTTTCAAAAGCAACTCCATTTTCATTTTGCAAGTGTGAGAGGGAACTGTTCCAGTAAACATAATGTGTTTCACAAAACATGTCTGACTAAGTTTGACCTTACATTTCAAGAGGGTACTTGCCACATAAATTCTGAACTTCTAAAGAGAGCATGCTCACCTCTCTACCCCTGCATCTCCTCGTACTTAGGCTGCAGTACACTTCAACAGATCATCTCCAAAAAGAATAATTCAAGGGCCTTACTGGTAGTTCAGGTCAAACTGAAATAGTCCAATTTTGGTTTATACTACTAGAGCATGAAATGGTGGTACAAAAGTAACCTGCAATTCCTGTACTCTAAATGTGAAGAGGAAGGCAATGCCAAAATTAACAGAATGTGGAAAAGGATTCTGCAATCCATCACTACCTCCCTCTCAGCCGGAGGTGGAGTTCTCAAACAGATGTGTCGAGATTTTTGCAAAGAAGAACCTGGAAAAACATAAAAAGAAAGCACACTCCACTGAGAACATCTTGAGAGAGTATGGGTTGAGAAGTACTCTGCTCTGCTACTCAAAATATTCAGTCAAGCCCCTAGGATATTACCTATCATTTTTTAATCTTTGACACAAGGTAGTAGTACATGAGGAAGGTGTCACAAAAGAAGGCATTTTGTCCCTCTGTGTATCTAGTCTATCTACATAGCAAAATGAAAAGCAGTTTGGTTCCCAATATTTTAAGAACTTTTTGTCTCTGCTTTTGGCACACAACACTCAGCCTTCACTCTTATCATGGATTTCTGTTTAGTCTGGATATAAACAGACCAACAATATTTTATGAACCATGTCACTGGTTAGATAGCAACTGTATGCAGAGAATATAGAACAAGCTCACAGAAACTTCTCAAGGCTTTCTCTGCCAAGCTCAAGGATGGATTTTTTTTCTTTTTTCTTGAAAACAACACTTCCAATGTTTTGGAATAATTGGTATGGTAGGTTTCACACATTGATTACATATATTACTATGTCTGGAGTCTGTGATTACTCAGAAATCTGATTAGAAAATGTACCTTTCAGCCATGTTGCTTTCAGCTTATCTAAACATAACACTTCAAGCTGTGGCTGTGCATGAGGCAGAAAAGTAATTCTAGAATTTTATGAATTTACTTTAGATAGATGTTTGACTAAAAAGTAAATTCTTCAAATATGCACTTAATCATTGCTGATTGCACTTTTCAAGCACTTAGTGTGTCTTTTCTTCAGATACTTGATATTTCTGGACATGAAAGACATAAGAAAATATAAAGCTTTCCAAAAGAAAATGAATAATTACTGGGAGTGGAGTTGGAAAGAGAGAATTTAATATCACTTATATATGTATTATTTTTCACAATAAGAAAGAGTCAAATGACAGTAAATGAAAGCTGTCTCTCTTGCTGGAGTGGTAACAGTCCCAATGCAGTGTGGACTCACCAACTTGAAAACTCTGAAAAAGGAGTTCAAAATCTGTGTATTGCAATATTTCAGGTTAAACTATTCATTTTCTGCCTGAAAGTCAGTATTTCTTTCTGTCTCACTTCTGGATATAGAGTACTTTCTGAATTACATCCACTGATTAACAGTAGAATTTTTTCACCAGTGTGAATAATCAAATCAATTGTGAAAGCAGGGTCATTATCTTTAGGTAGTAGTGGGACTGGATATATTACTATTTTTGCATCTCTAGAAACAATGCCATTATGTATAAATTGGAATTTGATTTAAACATCTAATTTATAAAACTTGAGCCAAGACTTTGGTTTATATTTCCAACACATAATTTTCCAACACATCTGCCTAGTAAATCAGTCTTTTCTAAAAAATAAACCAGATTTCACAAAATAGATCTTAATACCCAGAGTATATGAAGTTCTGACTATAAATCACAGATATGACTTAAAATCAGTCATATTGCTTATAAATCAGCAATTCTACTTTAAAAAGCATCATGCTTTTAAAAAAATTACAAGACAAATGTTCCTTTGTATATGTATATTTAATTTAGGTATTTAAAGTGAAAGCAATTATAAACTGCTTCTGAAATGGTTATTTGAAAAACAGCACCTTAAAAAGATGATAGAACAGAAGGGGAATTTTATTGGTATTCATAAATGTGCACCTTGCCATTTGTAACTGTCTTTGTACTCTCCTTTCTGCACAGGCTGCCTATCAGGGTTTTAGTATGCTGTCAAGATTGTTGCAGGCCTGATGCTTGTTATTCTCCTGTTTATTTTTTTCAAATATGCCCTTGCCAGTCTCAGTAGCAAGAGATGGACTGCTTTAATTCATTCATTTCCAGATGCTGTTTTAGAGGTTGGGACTAAACTGCAGTTTACAACCTTCAACTTTGAGTATATGGAAAAAGTGAGAGGAATTGACTAATAAATCCTTAAGAATACTGAAAGCAATTTTTTTTTTAATAATAATCTTCAGTGAGTTTCTGCTTTTTCTGTGTTTAGTGGGGTCATTTGTGAATGATACCGTATCCTTCAGTCATCTCCTCAAAGAACAAGTAAAACACCAAAAGACTTTCAGAGCTGATATCAGTGTATGCAGGAAAACTCAGTCAATTATTTCATTAAAATTCTTAAACATTTAGATTTGGTGTGATTTAGTTTGGAATTTTTGAGTGGTGGCTTTCTATTTTGATTTATTTATTTGGTTTTGTTTACTCATTTGTTTTTCAGGCATAGAGATCTTTTTCAGTTAGTATGAATAAGTGTATAAAGAACAATATAAGGTATAAACTGCAATTACTTCAAGTCCAACTTGTATATAAATATAGTAATTAAAAAGCTTTCATCAATATTTCTTAAAGTTCTATATACTAGTTTTCAGCTCTCAAATGTTATAAAAAACTCTTTCCATAAGCAGAAACATTTCCTTCCTCCCCAATTAAACCCATAATTTTCCTTGCACAGCCCAAAACTGGTGAATTTTAATCTGAATTAAGAATGACTCAAGTTCTCACTTTCATTCATTCTGCACTTCTCCCATGCTAGACCAGTACCCTGGCTAGAAGGATGCCAGATGGAGTAATATAGAGAAATAATTCTTTCAATTTTCTGTAAAATATTTTGCATAGTTATTATATTAAAATATAATAAATGCAAACTTTCAAATATATCCTCTAACAAAAGTAGGTCTTTGTAACAAACACATATGGTCTGCTCTGTCATTCTCTCATTTCAATAAGAAATTTTAAATATAACTTTGTCTTTTGTGTAATCAATGTATTTAATGGAAATATTTAAATTAATTGAGAAGTTCTGCAAAATTTTTTTTCTTAAAAGCCCATATCCTATCATGATTTACTTTAAAGCATATTTCCTCTCTCAAATTTCTTTTTCTTCTTTTCATAAAAATGAATTTTTTTATAAAAGGTCTAATATTTTAGTAGATTTTTATATGCTATTTAATCTATCAATTCTGGTGGGGTTTTTGTTTGTTTGGTTGGTTTTTTCTTGTTGTTTGGGGGTTTTTTATGTCTGAGAGATAATGAGGAGTACCAATAGCCAAGATGTCTCTTTACCTTTTCAGTCATTTGGGTTTTTTTGCAGACACATTTGTTGGTGTAATGTTTTTTCTGCAATTATTATCCAGGAGACCAGGTGCAAAGCCAGTACCATTACCATCTTGGACCTAAAGAAAGCCATCTAATTCTGTCTATTTAGTATGATGATATAGTCCTATTACTGTCACTATGATGGTGCAAGAATATAAAGAAATGCAAGTTTTGAAGGGAAATTATTAACATAACAGAGAGGTATACTGACAGAACAACTCTCTTTCCTGTTTCCCATGTTTCTGTTTCTATGGCATGCACAGTATCGTAAATATGTTCCTTTAAAATCTGTATGTATGTATGTGCGTGTGTGGGCGTGTGTGTGTCTATGTGTGTGTGTGAATGATCCATGTCCTTTGGGCCACTATTCCTGTCATCCCTATGCCTCAGTGTCCCCTCTATAAAAGGAAGATTATAATGTTTTCTATGCTTCTTTTCTTTTTTTTTTTTTTCCCTCCAATCTGCAGTCTGTTTTATATACACCCAGCTCTTTTATGAAGATTTTTTGACAATATCCAAAATCTGAGTGTGTTGTCCATACTCCAGATATATTAAGCCTTATGCCTTATTAATAGGATTTATGCTCACAGCTGCCTCTCTAGCATCTACAGGAGAGAAAATAAATAGAAGTAATGTTATACTTTTGTTTTAATTATTTTTGTGTTATTGTGGTAAGAAATAATTTCCTGTATCAATACATTATACAACAAAAATACTGTGAATTTGGGAAGGAACATAGAGAGGCAAACACAAAACCAAAAAGGCAAGTTACCACTAAGGGATTTCGTAAAATATATGAATTTTACAACACTGATTCTAAGGGACAGAAGCTGAAGAGTGTAGGAGGTGCTGGGAAGAACTCAAATTTGATGTTGTCAGTTTTGAGGGAGGGTAGTGTTGCTTCAGACTGAAGGTAGTCTCTTCCACAGGCTGAATGCAGTTAGGAATTGTTGTGTGTCTCCCTACCACTCCCTATTTCTTTGAACGAGAAAAGAGTTTCATCTGTTCTGAGATTAATCTGGTGCTAACTAAGACATGATGTATAGGAAAGGCAAGAGTTTCACTTTCAAAAATGAATATTGCGTATTTGACTGCATAAGAACATACTGATCAAAGTGAAACACAGGAGGGACATAAGCTGGCAGTGAAAGCAGTGACATGCAACCTGGGAAGAATATAGAGATACTGCCAGGGAGTATGGGATCAGGAAAGACAAGGCACAACTGAAGTTAAACTTGGCAAGGGATTTAAAGGGCAAAAAGGACTTCCATGTTTACATTAACCAGAAAAGGAAGACAAAAGAAACTGTACCTCCCTCTCCCAATCTGGTGAGAACTGATGAGACATTTAAAGTAGTCAGCAATATTTTTTGCCTCAGTTTTCACTGGTAGTTGATCTTCTCGCACATCTGAAGTCCTCAAGTCTCAAAGTAGAGACTGAGGGAATGAAGACCCACACTTTGCAGAAGAAGACAGGGTTCAAGACCATCTGAGGAACCTGAACACATGCAAAGCCAAGAAATCTTAGGAGATACATCTCAAGGTTCTGAGGGAATTGGTTGATGCAACTGCCAAGCCACTCCTCACCGTATTGGAAAAGTCATGTCCGTCAGGCAAAGGGTTAACATTGCAACTACTTTTTTCAAAAAAGAGTAAAAAGGAGGATCCTGAGAAATACTGATCAATCAGCATCACCTCTGTGTCCAGTGACATCATGGAACAGATTGTCCTGGAAGATATATCAAAACATATGGAAGATAGGGAGATAATTAGGGACAGTCAGCATGATTTCACCAAGGGAAAATTGAGTCTGAATGATCTGATGACCTTCTGCAATGGAGAGGCTCTGTTGCTGGATAAAGGAAGTATGGCTGATGTCATCTACTTGGACATATATAAGGCCTTCAACAGACCTTTGACACACAACATTCTTGTCTCTAAATTGTAGAACCATGGGTTTGATTGTTGAAAAATTTGATAGTTAAAGAATAGGCTGGATGTCCACATCCAAAGAGTTGCAGTCAATTGTTCAATGTCCAAAATGAAATCACTGACAAGTGGTGTCCCTCATGGCTCTGTATTGGGACCTATATTGTGCAATATCTTCATTAATGATAGTCAGTGAGAATGAAGAAACCCTTCTGGGTACCAGCCTGAGGAACCTTGACCAGCTTGAAATGTGGACCAATATGAAATTCATGAATTTCAGTAGGGCCAAGTCCAAGAAACTCTAAATGGGTTAAGGTAGTCACTAATGCCAGTACAGGCTGAAGGAGGAATGGATTGAGGAAAGGAACTGCAGATACTGTCAGATGAAAACTTTTAATATGACCATATAATATGTACTCACATCCCAGAAAGCCAACCATATCCTGGGCTGCATCAAAAAAAGAGTGGCCAGCAGATTAAGGGAGATGATTCTGCCCCTCTACTCCACTCTCATGAGACTCTACCTCGAGTACTACATCCAGGTTGGAGGTTCCCAGCCCAAGGAAGACATGGACCTGTTAGAGAGAGTCTAGTGAAGGCCATGGAAGTGGTCAGAAGAATGGAACACCTCTCCTGTGAAGGCAGGATTGTTCAGCCTGGAGAAGAGAAGGCTCCAGGGAGACCTTATTGAAATCTTTCATTATACACAGGAGGCTTATGAGAAAAATGGAGGCTCTTTGACATTGGCCTGTAGCAACAGAACAAAGGGTAAGAGTTTTAAAGCAAAAGATGGTGCTTTTAGGTAGTATATAAGAAAGTTTTTTATTTATTTTTTTTAAGAGGGTGGTGAAGACACAGGCTGTGAATGCCCCATCACTGGAAGTGTTCAAGATCTGGTGGGAGGGTATTTGAGTGATTTAATCTAGTAAAAGATGCCCCTGCTCATTGAAGGTGGATTGGAGTAGATGATCTTTCAAGGTCCCTTCTCAACACAAACCACTCTGTGATTCTATTATTTTATGAAGACAAAGCTAAAGACTGGTTAATGTTCTGCATTTCAAAATTTACTGTTTACATTATCCTATTTGTAATGGAGGTTAAATGTTTTGCTTCCTCATCGCTGTCAGAGTACTGAGCCCAAGGCAAATATATTAAACCACAGATATTGGGAAAAGTCATATGTCTTTGAAAACATTTCTCTCATTATTAACCATCAGCAACAGCAAGTTAATACTTCATACATTACTTGAATGCTGTGGGAACAATCTCAACATTTGGGCTGAAGCACCTTGAATCTAAGAGAATCTTCACTCATTAAATTGCAATTTCTTGATTTGTCTTGATATCTTGAGGATCACTCAAGACAGAAATGCCATTAAAAAGTAGGAATACCATAGAAAGTAAAAGACTTTCAGTAGGGTGGGAAGCTTACTGACAACTACTTCATGCCCACTGTTTCCTATGTTTTTATTCAACAGGTTCTGATCTTTCTGTCAGGGGGACACTGGTGTTTCTAGAGATGGCTGTGACTGTAGCAGTTGTTTTTGTTCATGGAGTTGTTTTTGTTTGTTTGTTTGTTTTATTCTCCACTAAGAAATTTTTAGGCTTAAGGAAAAAAAAGTCCTTTTTTTGTACAGCCATTTTAGTTGTATATTTTCATTGAGGATGGTATTCAGTTGAATGTACTGCTTGTGTTTAGGTAATTAGTGAACCAGTATTCCTGTACTTACCAAATTCCTACAAATATTCATTAGAGAAAAGTAGTTGGCCTGGAACAAATCCAGAGTGTGGTTTTGCCTAACTACTTAATTTTAGTGATATACAAATAGTTGTCTGCTATTGAGTAATATAGGAGATATTCACTCCAGAAAAATGGATTAAACAGCAGTCCAAAATATTGCCACATGCCAGATGTTTGGCATAGACAAACCAATTCTTTTTTGTCTCATTCTTTTCAGAAATGGTCATCTACCTTCATGGTTGAAAATCTAATAGAAATTTCCTGTTGAAAATCTGATTTCTGGACTGTTTATTCACTAATTTTGGATATACTACACTATCAGAGTTTCTTGCCTTCTACACTCTTATCTCAGGAGAGACAAAATAACAGCTAGTGGATCTGGATACTGTGATTTAATTAAATTACAAAGAGATTATAGGTACTTGATTACCTGAGATACTTACTAGCCCACAGCACTACATTCAGCAGAACTCAGCTTCTCTTTCTCAGAGGGAGGACTGGGAAAGTTGAGCAGCAAGTTATATAAGTTTACGCTATGCTTCTCACAGTTACCAATCTCTGACATCACCAGTCAAGATGCCACCCTGAGGGTCTCTCAGCTTTCATCTCCACTTACAATTGTGACCTCTGAGATGTTTCCTCACTTCCTGGGTGTTTCCTCCAACTAGAGCAAAAATAAGATCTTCATAATCCACACTGTGATGCCCCTTCTTTCCAAGATCAATTTTTTTTTCTTTTTTTTTCTTTTTNTAATGCCTAATAGACAAGTATACCACCAGATAGAATTCATAAATATATTTTAACAATATATTTATAACAATAAATAATATTTATATAAATAATAATAATAAGTAAATATATTTTAACAATGGGAATAATTCAATTCCCTAATGAATGCAGAAAAAGTCACTGAAGGTCAAATAGTTGATTACACAAGTGGAGAAAGATTTTTTTTATTTTTTTTATTTAAAAAAATGTACTGTGACATANCAGAAATGGTCATCTACCTTCATGGTTGAAAATCTAATAGAAATTTCCTGTTGAAAATCTGATTTCTGGACTGTTTATTCACTAATTTTGGATATACTACACTATCAGAGTTTCTTGCCTTCTACACTCTTATCTCAGGAGAGACAAAATAACAGCTAGTGGATCTGGATACTGTGATTTAATTAAATTACAAAGAGATTATAGGTACTTGATTACCTGAGATACTTACTAGCCCACAGCACTACATTCAGCAGAACTCAGCTTCTCTTTCTCAGAGGGAGGACTGGGAAAGTTGAGCAGCAAGTTATATAAGTTTACGCTATGCTTCTCACAGTTACCAATCTCTGACATCACCAGTCAAGATGCCACCCTGAGGGTCTCTCAGCTTTCATCTCCACTTACAATTGTGACCTCTGAGATGTTTCCTCACTTCCTGGGTGTTTCCTCCAACTAGAGCAAAAATAAGATCTTCATAATCCACACTGTGATGCCCCTTCTTTCCAAGATCAATTTTTTTTTCTTTTTTTTTCTTTTTCTTTTTTTTTTTTGGTGAACCTCCTTTTTTCAGCACAAGCCCCTGTATCTGATATCCTAAGCCTCCAGTGTTTACTAACTGAACAGTCTGTGTACAAAAGAACAACAGGTGTTTGACTTTGCACTTGAAGTTTCTGCCTCTGTCTTTTTATTAACTGAAAGACATGGGATGTGCCAAGTGTGTTAAATCAGGTGTTACAAAAATTTACCACCAGTCCATACTGGTTTCATCTAGTAAATAGCAGGCTTCTTTTTTGGTAATCCAAAAGTTCTGTTTTGAGTAGTCACAGTCACATAAATTTATCCTGTTAGCTGACTCCTCTTAGCATTCATAGTTTAATGCCTAATAGACAAGTATACCACCAGATAGAATTCATAAATATATTTTAACAATATATTTATAACAATAAATAATATTTATATAAATAATAATAATAAGTAAATATATTTTAACAATGGGAATAATTCAATTCCCTAATGAATGCAGAAAAAGTCACTGAAGGTCAAATAGTTGATTACACAAGTGGAGAAAGATTTTTTTTATTTTTTTTATTTAAAAAAATGTACTGTGACATAAAAATGATAACAGTCATAAGTCAGAAGACAAACTTTGTGTAAATATTTGAAATTCATGTATTTATGCTGCAAGAACGGCACAGAAGATAACACTTAGGAATGAGATGGAAAAAGCATCTCAAGGTGAGACAAAAAAGATTTTGCTGAAAATTTAAAGCCCCAGAAAACTTTAAGAAGGAGGCAGACAAGATTGATAAAATGCAATTATCATTGTGCTTTTATGTTTCTTGTGTCAATTCTCCTTTCACGTTGGCCCTAAAACAACTAAGGCAATTGTATCTGGAAGGTGGATTGTTGTCAGAAATAGAAATTTGCAATGAGTAGAAAGAAAATAAAAAAATCCTTTACCTCTTCACATCACAAACTGAATAATATCTACAAAATATTTCATTTGGTTTTAAACTGCATATGAACTACTCATCACTGATATTTGAAAAATCTATCTTTTTACTTTATGTGTTATCAACCATAGCTGCTTTTACATATACCACAAAAAAAGAAGACAGCCTTTCTAAAGCAGTGAGGGTCAGATGTATGCAATGTCAGATTTGATACAGCTCCAAATTGTCACCCACTGATTTTTATATTTATTTATTTATATATTTTATGATGTCTTTGAATAACAGATCACATAGTGATTCAGAAACTGCTCATCTCCTTGAAATGTGTTGCAACCTTCCAATAGTTAGGACTATTGGTTTGATTACACACGTTTATGTAATAACAGAAGTGGTTATGAACCTGTTATTTCAATCCTTTCTTCTCTACAGTATCCCTCCAGCTCCAGTGTGAAACTTGTTCCTGCAAATTTCATGTCAATAGAATTTAGTGAAAGATGGAAGGTTTACCAGAATTAAAATTTATCAAAGACTGTTACAGCTTTATACTCTATTAAATCCTGATGTAAAATCACTAATCAAAACATTTAGTTGTATGTTTATAAATATGTAAACTTTTGTTCTAAAAGTAAAAACTACCTCAGTAAGATAATTGATTAAAAAAGGACAAATCAAAACTCCAACCATGATGGAAAATGATAATTAACCTTAATTAGAAAAGTCAAACATAAACAGATGGAGGAACATATGCTAAGTAAAAGGTAGATGCAAAGAGAAATCACTAAGACATAGAATTTCAGATTCTCTTTTTGTTTGTTTTACCAAAAATATATTTCAAAATTATAAGTTACAAATATAAGCACAATTCCACAAAGTACCACGGTAGTAAAACACTGTCCAGGTAGATAAGACTCCAGAAGCAATGAGCCCTAAATGGTACCTCAAGTGTATTGCTGAAATTAGGACAAAACTAGATACAAAAAATATTTGCTGTGTCTCATTATGATAAGGCTGTCTTACCTATCAATCAACATTCATCAACATTTCAATTTAAATGTATTTATCACAATTTTCAGCAGCTGTTAATTCTAAAGTATTGAAAAAAAAATGTTCAACCTTCACCAACTTTGCAGCTACATATACATTATTAGACAAACAAAACAGTGGAGAAATAATAATACTTTTTTTTAAAAATGACAAGAAAAACACTAACAAATAAACAAATTAAAAATCCCACCAAAGAAAGTCCAAACCACATCTGTTTTCTGCTCATTTTGAACACATTTTTCACCAATTCTCTTTAATTCTGGGGATTGGAATGATGTTTTATTATTAGTTAAAGAAGCTGTATCCAAGTTTGCTTCCATTCTGATGAATAGAAATTATATTCTTATTCAGATTTTTTACTTTTGTTTGGTTTTTTTGTTTTGGTTTTGGTGGGGTTTTTTTGGGTTTTTTTTGTTTTGGTTTGGTTTGGGTTTTGTTTGTTTGTTTGTTTGTTTGTTTTGGGGGGGTGTTTGTCTTTTCTTCAGTCTGTTTTCTAAAGTATTGATTCTGTTGAAAGAGGGGGAGGAGACCCAAACAAATGAACTATTAGTCAAAATTGCAACTGTATCTTGGCAAAGATTTTGAGTATAGATTGTTCTGTGAGGAGGAGATCATAAACCACTTCACTCTCATTAACAGTTGCAAAAGCTTAGAGGAGCAAGAAATACTGGATATGTTAATTCTTGTTATTTAATTAACACTACTGATTTCCATTACCATTCTCCACACACTTAGCAGGTACACATTCATCTCTCACCTCCAATGAGAAATAGATACCTTTAGGAAAGATGAAAAAAGGAAGCAGTTGGAGCCTTGCAGCCCTAGTTACGAGCCATGCTGCTTTCAATGAGCAAATAGAAACAGTCTCTTGTTACCTTGTGTACACGTTTTTATGAAGTGTATAAAACGTACTTCAAAAGCTTCAGAGTGGTTTTTGTTTTGGTTTGGTTTTTTTTTTCATTTGTTTTTGCTTGGTTTTTTTTGTTTTTGTTAGTTTCTTTGTTTTGGTTTTTTGTTTGTGTTTTTGTTTTTTGTTTGTTTGTTTGTTTGTTTGTTTGTTTGTTTTGGTGTGGGAAGCAATTCTCCAAAGCTGGTTTCAGTATTCTATTAAATCAGTATTGAAAATTCCTGTGCAAAGGGTCATAAAATCTTAGCATGATTCAGTGTTAGAAACAGAAGTACCAGAAATGTGCAGTTCCAAAACAAAGGAAATTCAGCATTAATCAATAAAGTTAACGGCTCTGTACAGGAGAGTTTCACACACGTGGCTTCTCTTGTGTGAAACAACAGAGCTGACATCACTTCATATAACAGGGTAATTTAATCTATATAATTGAGCTAGATAAACACATTTTTCTTGTTTTTTCTTTTCCCTTAATCTTTATAAATTGAAACATAAAGCCACTCTCAGACATAATAGTATTTTCCTCTACCTGATGTTTTACCTTATGAGACAAACACACATGGAATTAAAAAGGGTATCCTGGTTTAACAATTTCAGATCTTTGCTATCACAGATAATTGTCACACATAACCCATTTATAAAGTAATCCATTTTAAGAATAATCAGGATTTTGTTTGTTTTGCACTGCTGCTACTAGAAAACTATTACAAGTTCTTGTTCTTCTATTTTTTAGAAATTATTTTAGCATTAATGCTGGGACAGTATTTGAATGTCTTCAAATAACATGTAGAAGGTTAACCCATTTACTTATGTTTGTCTTGTTCTTTTTGTTTTGTTGTTTTGTTTTGTTTTTCCAGATTATGCTATTTTTCAAACAAAGGTTTTCAGTTCAGAAACACAGTACTTATCTCAATTTTTTTTTTTTTTTTTATTTTTTTATTACTCTTCATGTTATACATCCATACAGAAAAGGCTAGCCTTCCAGCTTGCTGGCTATACGTATTGTTAGGTATTATATTAGGCTTTCAGAATTTCATAGTAAATTTAAATCACTGTCAGGATCTTTCTAGTGGTTTACCATAGTAATACTTGTGTATGAGTGTTCAAAGTCTGCTCAAGAAACCATCTCCAAAGGTCATATAGATGAGAGTGCATCACAACTGCCTATGACATCATATGTAGTGCTACAATATCCACTAACTCTCTCTTGTGATCTCGTGAACATAAACATCTTCAGTTTAATGAAATGAAAATATTAGCCTGATATTATGAAGTACTTATGAAGAACTTACAGTTCTTTTGTTAATTAAAACAAAAGGAAATAAACATGACAAAAAATTATCAATCCCTACAGTGTGGGGACAATCCAAGTGAGCAATTTCTAAAGAGTTCAGGGATCACTAACTAAAGAAGACATGGTTAACATTTGCTTTAGGAGTGTTTGTTTTCTCATGTTTGCCACAGACAAAATTATTAAAAGGCAAATGGATTTTTCTACAGAACTCAGCTGGGGAGGATTTGAAGGATGTTTCCCCATTTGAAACTTCTTTTCAGTGAAGTACTTTTCATTCATTCATTAATTTGTATATTAAGTGCTACACTGATATTATATAGCATTAATTTTTAAATCCGAATGTCATACTGTCAAACATCTGATGAATGTCTAATATTATTAGAGATATACTTCTAACTTTATCATCAACAATTTTACTAGCATCAAGGAACAAAGTAAAGTTTGACAAGAGTAATTTTCCATAGAAATGTATTAACACATAATTATGTCTATGTACCATACTCCTCAACTAATTTAATTCATTGACGTTTTTTGATTGTTTTTCTTTGGATTGATCTCAGACTAAAGGTTATATTTACCCAATCATGCTACTTGTTTTGCTCATTTGGTTTTAATTGATCTAGTAAAAGATCTGTTTAATTTCCTTGATATACTCAGATGTATTCAGAACAAAAATAGACAAACCAGAGATCTCTTTTATGTAACATCTCTTGGTCTCTGACAGGAAGGTAAACATTAGTCAGAGTTGTTCTCCTTCAGCATGGATGTACCCTGTTTTCTCAATACTGTGAATAATTTTTAGTAATGAACGTTTCTTGATTTGTATATTTCTGGTTTTATTCCTCAGTCATTTACTTATCACTTTGATTAATTCTGGGAAATTAAAACTTTTGAAAAGTAGATTCATGTGAGTAGATTATTGCTTCACATTATCTTGTGTATTAAAGTCTGCCATGGATTTCTGTAGCTGAATTTTAGTAGAAGGGAGCACTTCCATGATGGTTTCTGTTAGAAGCTGCTAGGAGCTTCTCCTGTCCCGTGGAGCCAATGACAACCAGGTCTAGCAGGGACTTCCTGCTGGTGGACTGAGTTGAGCCAATTAAGAATCATAGTCATGCCTCTGTGATAACATATTTAAGAATTAGGAGTGTTGTNTGGAGAAGGAGATCCACCTGGAGCAGGTTTTTTTTCCCCCTGGTAGAAGTGTTGCCTGGGCTGTGGACTCATGTTGGAGGACTGTCTCCCATAGGAGGGACCCCACAGGAGCAGGGGAAGGACTCAGAGCTGTGGCCCCCCAGCAGACAGTGGTGCAGACCGTGGTGGAGCAGGTTGTCCCCCTGCAGCCCACGGAGGACCATTGGGGTGTAGAGACCCGACTGCATCCCATGGAGTGACCCACAGGACAAGAAATGGCAGCAACAACAGCTGCCTGCATAACTCCCATTCCCTGCTCTCTCGAACTGCTGGAGGGAGGGAGGAGTGGGAGGAGAGGGGTGTTCTTGAGACTGATTTATTTCTTACTTTTTAGTTTTATTACTTTTAGTTTTAGTTCTTATCTTGTTAGTAATAAATTTAAGTACTTAGATACTCTGAGTTTGTTTTGCCATTATCTCTCAGCTGTCTTTTGCCTTTTCTCCTTTTTCCTTTCCCTCTGAGAAACAGGGGGCCTGGAGGTTTGGGTGGACACCAGGTGAAAACTGCCCAAAGTCAAGCCATGATCTTGTTCCTATATAAAAACTAATGAATTTTATTCTTTTTTATCATCCTCTCAGGCTTTGTTGAAGAAGTTTCAATTTATAATCACCCCTCTCCAGATTCCAGCAATACCACTCATATCAAATATATTTCAGTTAATAAGGAATTTCAGTACCACATGAATGTTTTCCAGATTCCTAAAACTTTGCAATAAGCAAGTGAAAAACTTCATTATCTTTGGAAAATTATTGCAATTTGCTCACAGCAGGCAGAGTTTACATCTGGCCCTCTTATTTAAATTACAGCCCATGAGTAGATTTTTATTTCCATTTAGCTATTTAACCTGGTGATATCTAATCCTTAGTTTGTATATATTTCTCCTGTGTCCATATGTGTATATGGGTAGATGGTCTTGCTGTGATGTGGCCTGAAAGCACAAAATTATCCTTCAAGTACAACAATATAAATTCACTATAAAATATCAACCCAAACTGGGTTTTTTATCCAATGTAATCATATTCATCTCTTTATATCTCCTATTTCAATGGATAGCAAGCAAAGGATAGACATTTAAAATACAAACTTTCTTCTTCAATTCACATAGTGTATCTTTGAAATTATGCCACATATGGAATATGTGCAAGCTACATCCTGATCTGAGGATCCAGCAAACCACAAAACCCACATTTCACTGGAGCACATTGCCCATTTTACTTGAAGATTTTTTTTATTTTTTTTTTTTTTAATGAAGATGTGAGAATGATGAATATTTGTAGCTGAAACTGCATAAACCCCCCATAACTTTAAAAGCTCATTCCTTCAAGGTATCACACAGTGCTCTGGACTGCTGAGGATGGCATGACTGATGGATGTTAAAGCTGTCTTTGTATAATCCACGAGTCTTTTTGTACTATGATTTTTTCCTAAACTCAGTCCAAAAATCATGTGAGAAATTTTCACTCCCAACCACAGAGCCTGCCTTCTTAAATTAGGCTGCAGAGGATTGTGCTTTCAGTCCTCAAAGTCCCTCATGTATGCACAGTGGAAAAAGCAAGGGACTGTAAAACACTTCTCATCAGGGAATGAGCAGTCAAGGGTGGATAGTGCGGCTGAGAAGTGGTGACGTACAAATGCTGTAGGTGCCTCTACTAGAGAATAATTTCAACTTCAGTTTCAACTTAGGCAAGTGGGAACAAAATATAAAGATAAAAGTGGAAGGAGAGGTTGAAAGCAGCATCTTGGTGGGAATCTTGGGGGCAGTCAAGAAAAGAAGTATACTAAGCAGAAATGAAAGGATAGCCTTGATGGGGAAGACAAGGACCTTGAACACAGCTAAAGGGATGGTAAGCAGTAAAAGAATTTTAATTGGAGAATTTCATGGCCTGAGTTTCAGGAGATAAAACTGACTTTCACAGCAGCATTCTGAAAGGATTTAAGGGGAACAAAGCAAATAGCCTGCCTTTCATCATAACCTGTGCAATGGTTAAATGGAATTTTATGTACATCTATTATCCTTAGCTTTATAATGATTTTTTAAAAGACTTGGGGAGGGGTCAAAAGAGAGAAAGTTTCAGCTGAGCTGTGTGAAGGATATATTCTGAGGGGAAGAGGGTTGTCATTATAAGCAGATTATCAAAGCTAAAAATATTCAGGTTTTGAAAATGTTGTCTGGCACACAAATGAGTGCCCAAGTAAACAAAGAAATCTCAGCATGGAGGATAATATACTTCTTCCAATTTATATCATGTTTACGGTAGACCATGGTCTTGTTTTATAAATCTAGTCCTACTAAAAACACACAATAAAATCTGGACACACTTTGCTAAAGTCATTCTATTACTGTCAATTCAAATAAACTTTTGTGGTTTTTTTTGTTTTTTTCTTCACTGAAAGCCTATACATAATGTATTTGTCATTTAAAAATATCCATTACTTTTATACTGTAATACTAATAGGTATTATACAATTCAAGAAGAAAACTTCTCTACTCATGACAATACACACATTTAATTGTCTATAATGGTTATGAAACAAGGGCAAAATTGAATTTTAAATTAATCAGTAATCTTCAAGTTCACTGACTGAATTTCACAATTATTATATCAACACACTAGATAGTTAAGGACCTCTACTGTAACACATAGGACTTCCTATTTCATACATTACACAAGTATGCTTATATTTCAACCTAGAGCAATTTTACTATGGAAAATTTGTTTAAAAAAGTGACAGAGTGTTCACTGAGGGAAAAAAAAAAAAAAAAGCTACATTATCAATAGAGATGACCTGAAGTTATAAAAGGTATCTTTATCAGTGTTACACTTCCATCCATTCAAAAGAGACAACATTTTGCAAATATGTCTATGGCTGCCCCTGTTAAAACAATGATTGGCAAGCAGAGCTCAGTCTCCTTGAAGGCTTGCTGGACCCTTTATATTTCATGTCTTTGTCTCTCATTTTGGGCTTGTTCTGACAATCTTAAGAAAGGGTCATAATTTCATTTTAGACCTCAAATATATTTTGTGTTTGTGAGGCATTAAAAACAATAATAAAGAAGTAAGCAAATAGTCACCGGTTTGTATATATTTAAATTATAAGAAAGATATATCTGCAGCCAGTGTAACCAGAATAAGTTATTATTCTTAGAGCCATCAGAAATTTTTTAATTGTAAAACTGAATCTGATAAACATGAAATTCAGATCCATATGTTAGTTATATTCTCACATTTGTGTCTGATCATAATAAAGCTAGGTAGTAATTTACACATCATTCTTTATAGTACTTTAAAGTATTTCAGGACTGACTTTCACCAAGGCCAGACACCAAGAATAAAATCGAATCCTGAAACTGGTGAAATTAGAAATCATCATCTGCTCAGTGGGTGCAATCCTGGAGTAGACAGAGAAGGCAATCTATATGCACATATATTAGTGCTTGTCTGCTGCTGATGTGTCTGTACTGGAGTTTACAACTGGACCAACATGAGATTTCACTACATGCTATTCCAGTTTCAAGTCAAACAGATAAATGTAAACCACCACCTCTGGGGATATTTCCTTTCTGTTTTACTCCTATATTAAATATTCAGCTGATGAACACAGAAGATTTTCACTGAATCCACAAGTGAGTTTATGTGGATTAAGCAAGCCCTATTTGGTTTTAAATTAGGAGAGAATGGTAACAAAGCAGTCACACAGGTCTCGGATAGTAGAGTATAGTACATATACAGTACAAATATGTAGCCAAGGCAACAGCTGCTTGTATATTTCTTCACACTCTTCCACTCCAGTTTGTCTTCCCTTTGCTAAAGACGGTTTCCAGAGACTCACAGGAACTTAGCAGTGAGCCAAGAGTTAGAAAGCAAATTCAGCTTGCCCTAACTGCACACACTGTAGGTTTAGATTGCAATGACACATTTTTTATTGTTACCACTGTGTATATTTTGCTGATTACTACATACTCCCACCAGTAACTGAAGTTTTCACCTAATTATAAAGTGTTCATTCTGATAGAGATGTGGCAAAATCTGAGAACATAAAGTTTAAGTATCTCAAGACCATTAAATGTCTTGCCTAAAGCTACTGTGTTTCAGAATGGGATGAACAGTTTGGATTCTTCCTGTACTTTCTCAAAATGATGTTGAGTTACCAGGTTGCTAAAATTCAGAAGACTCTTCTCTGAAGAAGAATAATTTTCCTTTTCCTCTTACAATGACAGTAATAATCATTTTAGTATTAACAGAATAAGAAAGAGACCTGATCTATGTCAAAGATCCTCTTATGCTAGTCCTTCCACAGGAAGCTGTTCACCATCAATATGACACTATAATCTCTGACTTATCCCTTCAGTGTTATATGACAGTTAAATAAGTATAGCAGAATTGCTAGAAGGAACTGAAGTGTTATTAATTTATTTCTCATTACATTAACAATAATAGTAATTCCTGAAGGATTATGTATATTACAGCCATTATTTGAGACATGACATCCTCTCCTAAATGGAAAATTCTGTTTTGAATGTTGCATGCTCCCCTCTCCATCATGAGACAGCACAAACTGCTTCCCTTCCATATTTGTTCTTCTTCCTTTTGGTTTTTTTTCCTACATATCAACGAAACACACTTTATCTGCAACAGAAATATCTCTCTCTTAATTGAGGTTTCCAGGGAAGCAATGTGAGATAATTTAATTACACTCCAAATAGCTATTCTACCTCAAACTGTTCAAATATCTTCAAATCAATCCTCACATGGATGGAGTGCACATAATTTTACTAATGTGAATAAATATCATGATCAATACATACCTTAGACTAAGCTGGACAAATGCCATTTTAAAAAAATAGCTTTGTAGCTCAAATCTTTACACAGAGAGGCACACACAGCATTCATGTTCTCAGAAATAGGAAGAATATCCTAGGCATAACACTGTGTCAAGTACTTTGAAGACTAGAGGATGAACAAAAGCAGTTCAGCCACTTTTGGTTACTTCAGAAAAGGAACAAGTCTGACATCATATAAATTGTACTTTGCCAGAATTTGACTAATCAGATTTCTTTCAGGCAATTAGCAGATGTTTATCTGCATACTTACATGCCCTCTATTAGCACACTATCTGAGCATTTCACAAACTTTAATGAACTTGTCTAATGCAGATGCAGAATCTATGATGCATCTCATCAGTGCAAGATAAGTGAGGTCAGGATAAGAATGATCCTTGACAGAACATCATTGTTGAAGGGCTAGAACTCAACAGAGATCACAGAAGTTTGAAAGTCTTGATCACTTATTGTTGTTCAAGCTCCCTTGGATTTTTCTCTCTGAACTAGAGTGATAGTAAAGGGGAAAGAAACCAGAGTTGATTTCTAAGTAAACTTTTTTTGAGATTAAATTAACATGCAACTGAAGCTGAAAGTTCAGAGAACGAGGACCATGGTCCTGTCTCTGTTTTTACAGTTGTACAGAAGAAACACGTCTACATGAGATTCTTAGTTTGTGCTACATCGGATACAAGCTGACAAATTTCTGTCTATAAAGGGACTGCTATGATCAGCCATTGGAAGAAGGTAAGCAGATTGAGGAGATGGGCTGAAAAGACTGAATTAATGTTACTTGAAAATAAAAGATCGACTCCCCTCCCTGATTTTGACACATATAAATTAATGAAAGTTTGTTGCCCAATAAGTTTGCTTTTACTTTCTCTTTTATTTTTTGCTGTGTTTGAATATGAGGACTTCTGTGACTTTGTGGAAAACTATTTCTTTCTGTGGCAATTGTAAATAAGAATCTTCTTAATGGCTGAATCATTATGCAGAGTTTGGTGACCACTAGGCTAGATTGCAGCATCATGTTGCACTTAGATACCTGTAATCACACATTTTCAGCATATGCAGGTAAGGTGAACAGTATTTATGTGGACCAGCAAAGGGTATTTCTGAATTCATGCAGCACTGAAAAGATGGAAATACTTTATAGGAATTTGTTTCTATTACTTTTAGTAGAAGTTTCTGAAGGCTGATGATATCCCAAGTATGAATAGCTGTGTAGACATACAGCAAAGAGATGTAAGAGAGAAGACCTAAGGGCATTGTGTCAACATATAACAAAGGACAGTTTCCAAGCTAACCTCTCAGAAGCATAAATTATGTCCTAAAGAATGACTGAAGAAACCTTCCAGCCAAATGAAAAATTAGATATGGTGCCAAAATTGTGAAAGCACAAAAAGTCTTTCCTGATCCTTCTCCTTCTTCAAATAAATTCTGTCAGATTATAAAGACAAAATATGGTAGATGCAGAAGGTAACATCATCCAGGAAACAGCAGTAGTTCACACCAGAGAAGGAACAGGAGCAAGAGCCTGAATTAGGATGCACTGATGAAGCTATCACTGGTAGGCTAAAATTAAGGAAAACTGAAGCAAACCATAAAGACATAAAGAACTTCGTGTAGACCACTGGAACAGAAAGAAGCACAAAAATTTGAAATTGAAGATCATGTCAAAAGACAAGAAGAAACTAAAAATTGTCAAGCCTGAAATCTAATGCAATAAGGAGCCATTGACAGACAACTCAAAAAAAGTGATTACTAAAAGGGCACACAGAAGTTTGTTTCTTATGTCTGCAATGGGAATGGTGCCCAGAGATACAGTTGTCAAAATCTATTACTATCAGCTGGAGAACCTCCCTCTTTTTGAGATAAGAAGACATTTTTTCATAGGTTTCTAAAATACTAATTCTCTAGAACCTCTTAACAGAGACATTTGAGGAGAACAAAAAAAAAAAAGCACTGAAGAATAAAAGTAATATGGAATTATTTAGACAGAGGTGAGACCCTCCTTTAAACTTCTATTTCGTTTTTACAGTTTTACAGTTTCACCTCTTACCTTTTACCTATTATATAAAATTAGGAGGTGCTCACAAATGGCAAAAGAAGATTACTATTACAAGAAAATGAAGTGACAACAAAAATATGTTTTGAGATTTGTTCCTTTTTCATAATTCCACCTTAAAGATACCAACAAAGGAGAAATGAAAAAAAAGCAAAGATCTTGAATCACTGTAAGTCTGCAATAGTGCAAACCCAGAAGAAAGATACAGTCCCATCAATCTTTTGCCTAGAGACGCACTGTGAAGAATCAGGAACCAGAAGGAGGGAGAACTCAGCTGAAGGTATCGGTTTGAAACAAGGTCACAGTGTCTCTTATGCTCCCAGAGTTAACATAGTAAGTAAGACTTCTCAACCTATTAATTTTAGGTAAACCTCTGAAGATGTAGTTCTGTGAAAGATTTTTTATTTTGAAGATTGCAAATACAAATGTAAATGTAGTGCAGATCAGATGATGGGATGTTATAAGCTAATTTTAGGTTCACATTACTTTTGATCTCTGAAGCTCAAGAACTTTATATGAAAAGCTTGACTGCAACCACATAAGTATTTTACCTGGTTGATATGCCATGTACTTTTGAGGTACTTCCCTCAAAAGTATGTCAAAGACAGATTATAAAGTGGGATATCACTGTAGCAGTACTCACAACAAAAGAGGGGCAAAAGTGGAACTTGATAAAGAGCAAAGAACATGACAATAATATCTGTACTTTGCAATGTTGAAAGCTTTTTCTGTAGGATGATACAAAATAAAAGCTAGTGAAAAAATCCATAATGAATGTGTGTCAGAGTATTGCTTGGGAAAACAGACAGGAATTTTTTTAAAAAGTAGTCATGTATATAGTGAATAAAATTACTAAAAGTATTAATAGCCTGTAAGAAAAAGATGTTAAGAAATAGCACAAGTACAAAGAGCAAATTCTTTGCAGTCTGCTTAATTTCTCATTTTTTTACAATGGTACAGAAGAAATAAGGTTTTTACCAGAGTACTCTTTTTGAAAGAAATAAGATAACATTTTATTACAATATATATCAAGATATACCTCTACAAGTAAGAATAGTGACCATGAAAAACCTCATTAATTTCATCTGCATTAATGTAAAATATCTTAACAGTATAATAAAAAGGAAGGGAAAATAGAAAGAAGTTGGAANCAAAATAACAGTCACAGTTTAACCTCAGAGATTACTGAAGGATCAGAGTGTGCCTCAAGCGAGTACAGACTTTTACAACAGCTTGAAATGTAGCAAAGTCAGCTTGTAAAGCAGAATTTTGCTGCATCTGATGCAACTGTTGTTCTCCAGATGTCTACTTGCAGATGTGGGTGGGACTCAACTGCCTAACTTAGAGGATTAGTAGTTAGATAAACTAATTTTAAAACATAATAATAAAAACCTAACTTAACATTTCAATCAATTTTTGTTATCAATTGACAGGCAGTCTCCAGGGATCTATTTAACTCCTCTTGGAGTAGTTTTGTAACCCAGAACATGGGAGAACTTTAGGTGTAGAAGACTAGTTTACTTGTCTATGTTTAGTGCAGAAGTGTACCAACTGTCATGGTAACCAATGAATTTTTACTACTTTCAGGATAACAAAGCTCTCAGGCTCTCTGCTTTTAGGATTTCACTAACTGTATGATAAATTATTTCTTTAATAAACTTCAGGCTAGGTTAACACAGAATCCTTCCCCTACTCTCTCTTTATTGAAAAAAAAAATATTCCTAGCCTTCTTTCTGGCCTTTTTAGTCCTCAGTAAACATTGATTCAACAAATAGATCTTGCTGGTCCTGTTTCCAGTGAGTATATCTTTATTTTTGTTCTTGTTCACTTGAAAGAACTTCTTCCTCTCATGTAAAAAGAAATAATCTATATTTATTTCCTTATCAGTTCAAGGTGCCTAATATATACTTTGCTGGGGTTGCTCTGTAAGTTGTCATTCCCAGAATGCTTTCCTAGTTTAATGCCATATATCTGTCCAAGGGAACTTACAACTTTTGAACGCCCAAACTGGATTAATCCATTTTCTGTCTTGCCATTTGAACTTGCAAATTCAGTTTGCCCATAGAAATGTAGATTGTTACACATGTAATATTTGCATCTACACAGGTTTTGAAGATTTGCCTCTAGGTAGACAATCATATTAACCTAGAGCAAATTGTTTCTCTTCTTAAAAGTAAAAAAGTTACCAAACCTTCAGATGAAAGGGACACTTCAGTTAAATGTCAGGAAATCCAACTGTAATTTGTCTTTAATGCTTCAGATCTCAACTTTAAATTCTAATTAAAGATTGGTAGAAGTATGAAATTCTAATGAGGAAGCTGTAGGGTGTATTTTTCAGTGTTACTTCATGTGCTCTGTTAATTTTAAAAGCAGAATATCATTTTTGTATACATAGCATTATTTGAGAGCTTAGTTTTCTCACAGGGAAGAACATGAAAGTTCTATGATAACACCTGACTACTGGTATATGGAATAAAACAATCAGCACATTCCCTTATTTGATCTGACTTTTTCTGCAGTTTAATTTTTTAATCAGTCTTTGGTAATTCCAGAGATGGACTTTTAATTTTAGTCATAGTTTGTTCTTCTTGTTTCATGCCCCATATGCTGGCTGGTAGTTGAAAAAAAAAACAGTCTGTGTTTGCTATTAAAACAGCTCTACACTAAGAAAACTAATTATAAAACTCTTAGCTGGCATTTCATCATTTGCATACACACTAAACCTGATTAATGCTGGCCCCTTTGTCCAAGGTTCATGCAAATTGTTACATAAACTTTCAATTGGCTTTTGATTTGCACCTTTTTTTACAGGCACCTGTTGACTTGCTAGAAATGCAGTCAACATTCTTCAGTTCATCAAGCCTTGAAATTTGTTATATAATCTAATGACATAGAAGTAGCATCATTAAAGATTTTTACGTAGAGATCTTTGATCTACCTTTGCCACCTGCCTTTTTCATATAGCTAAATTTGTTTTCTTATTGCTTTCTAAATATTCAAGGGCAGGAACCATGCATTCAAATTACTAATCACAGCAGCAGTTTTGAAATGATACTTGAAGGATTTGTAGCTTCTTACAGTCATGCACATTCAGTCATACTCACTTTTAATACCCTAAATGCACTTAATTTCCTTCTTGATAACGGAAGGACTAGCTGACTTGACAACACCAGCCTTTCTGTACAAATACAAGTGTTGATTTCACTCCGTCTCAGAAACAAGATGGGATTTCTTAAGCCATAATATTCCCTATCTTGAATGACTGTAATCTTGAAGAGTTTCATATCAGTTCAATCATGCTATCACCTGGGCATTATTTTCCGACTAGGATCTTAATTCTTTGACTTGCCCCAGGTGTATGGGGCAAGCAATATGTCTTCCTAATACTCTCCTTCAATTCACTGAAACCAGCACAAAATTCTCTTGATACAAAATCCAGTTTGTGATGCCAAAGTTAGGCATTTTTTCCTTGTTATCTGACCAGTATTGGGTAAGATCTGATTTTGGCCTTTTTCCACCTCTTTGTTCTTTGGGATTTATTTGGCACCCTCATGAAGTATTGGGCTTACTTCAAAGAGGCAAAGAAAACCTGTAGGATGTTCACAGACTTTCTATTCTCTTAGGTTATAAGTTGCTTTCATCACTGTCCAGTATTTTTTGCCACCAGAAATTATTTTCTTGAACACCAAACATCCAGTACCTGGAATTTTGATATTCACTGCAGGTATTTGAAAATATTCAACAATGACTTCTTCACAATGACTTCTTAGGTCCTGTAGTCAGATTGCATGCCCTGGAGCCTGGAGATGAAGGACAAGAAGTTATTTTTTGTTCAAAGAATTACAGCTAATAGTTGTTTCTCTATGTAATCTTTCAGTTGTTCTCTGCTTTTTATTACTCAACTGGTCAATCAACAATCCTTGCCCTCTTTAAAAAACATAGTTTTGCAACCTCAGGTGGTTCAGATGCCAAAAAAAAAAAAAAAGAAGAAAAGTAAATGACTGTGAAAAAATTTTTGCCAAAGGGTCAATACGTAGAACTACATAGGGGTCAATCTCACTTTCAACCCTAGGAAAATCGTGGAGTGAATACTCTTGGAATACATTTGTGAGAATGTGTAAGTAACTGGGAACAGTCAGCAAGGAGTTACAAGTGGTTTGTCTTCTGTGATAAAATGGATGAATTTTTAAAGGAAGGGAAGGCAGTGGGTATCATTCATGATGACTTCAGCAAGATTTTAAACACTCTTTTCTCGTGCATCACAATTGAGACTTTATGGTCTGAAGAGGTGTTCAACCAGGTGGGTATACAATTTATTAGATGAATAGGGTCAGAAACTGTGCTATACCTGGAGGCCAGTGTCCTGGTTATAGTAGTCAGGATGAGTTTATCACTGGGTGGGTGTGTATTCTAAACTCTCTATGTCATTTTTCTCATGAACTGCTCACAATGGACCATTTGCAGCAGCTGCCTAAGGCACACCCAACCCCTCAGGCTACAAGCTGGGTGTTTTGGAACTTCTGTGAGATAAGGAAGTTTTCCTGCCTCCACACCCACCTGAGGGGTCATGTCTGCTAATGGGCCATCAGGAACGCCGAAAATATGCCATTGTTCACCTTACAGAGTAAATCACCCATTGTGAGACTCTCCATCCTGGGGGATGGACTGGGCATTCCCATCTGAGCCCAAGAAGATATAAACTTGGGATTTTGGAACTGGGAGCAATTCAGATCTAGACGAGGAGCAGAGCCTCAATCGGACTGAGACTGCCACCGGACTGCAGCCATCATTTTCACCAGCAGGTTTCTTCCTTTCTTCTTGCTTTGAACTCAGGGGGCCACGTGGTGCTCAGCACAGGGATTGGTGAGCTCCACTCTGCTTGTGTCCCGCTATGCTGGGCTGTACACCTGTTTTTTGTGGCACAAATGAATTTTCCTTCTGTATCAGTGTATTTAGTGATCTTTTATTAAATTGTTATTCTGACTTGCAATCCCATTCTGTGTTGGATTGATTTCTCTTGCCAGTTTAACTCTAAACCAGCACAGCCAGTAACAAATGGAGTTCTGTAAAGGTCTGCCTCAAGATATCTTGTACATTTCATCTTCACTGGCCACAACAGAAGAAAAGACAACAGAGAGAACTCTTCAAGTTTGATACCAAACTATGGAGAACAAACTGATATATTTGAGAGCTGAAGAGCCAGTTTAAAGCACCTAGATAGGCTCAGGGAGGACTGGATTGGTAGGAACCTCTTGATGTTAAACAAAACAAATTCAAAGTTATGTATTTGGAAAGTAATAAAAGAGTCTTTCTGGTTCAGGTTAGAGAACATGACTTTGGAGCAGGTCTAACAGCTCCACTTCCATACCCATGGTTAGGTTATTGAAAACACAAAGCCAGGCTCTTCACAGTGCTGTGCGACCAGAGGAAAAGTGACAAGTTGAAGCAAAGAGTGTTTGGACTAGATGTAAAGGAAAGCCTATTCACCTTCCAATCTGAATTGTCCTATGATCCCATGGGAACATCACTTTCTGTAAAGGTGCCAAGTTTCTCATTTCTCTTCAATTTTTAATTTTTTTTTAAATTTTTTTCAGATATTTCAATAATCTGTTCTTGATACCTCTTCAGGGCTATTAACAGCTTGGTCCTAAATAGATGATGGTAGTTTCCTGGAAGTTTCTCTTGTAAAATAAGGTATCAGCCATAATCATGTTATTCCATAAAGGCCAAATTATAGGCCTTGAATGGACTTCATGTCACTAAAAAGTGATTCAGATGACAAGCAAAAAAAGATATCTCATTGCACTAGTCATGTAGTGGAACCAAATCCCAAACACCTACAAACTTTTTGTATACCACACATACCTTACTAGGTATTCTTCTAACATAATGTTTTTAATGTTTAAATGAGCAATGAGGAAAGAAAGCAACTTGCTGTGTGTCTTCAGATACAGTTATTTTTAGAATTATGGGAATTTTTCCCTAAGGCTATGCTTGCACAGTGTGGGGCACAGTGCAGAGAGCCTGCACCTGCCAGCTAAATTGCTCTCAAGGCCTATGTGAACACTGTGCTACCTGGAAGTTGTAGTTCAATGCAGTGAAACCTCTGGGTAATGCATTGACACTATAAATCAATTTGAATCTGGAGTTAGCATAGTGCCCTCTCTGTGATATAAGTAGTAGAACAGAGGAGGGAAAGGTAGATATTTTCTGAGGTGTTACTGATGCTCGTGTCAACAAATACAAAAGCCACAGGATTTAAAGAATATATACAGTGGAAGACTTTAAATGCATTTTTATGTACAAAAGCCAGATGTGGAAATGAAAAAAAAAACCTCTTTACATAAAAAAAATCAGAATTTAGAATCAACACTATGGTCCATATGCTTTGCACTTTCATGAGACAGAACAGAAATTATTTAAATATTTTTAAAAGAAGCAATAGTGTTTCCATGTGTATTTGAAACATAAGGTTAAAATTAATTGCTAGCATTACCAAATGACATTGGCATGTTTCAATGCACTCAGAGAAGAGCGATCTAAATGGATAAGGAAGCAAAGTACAAGGGTTAAAAAGAATTAGATTTCATACACACGGTCACAGAAAATCAATGTTTGTTCAACGTTTGGAAGGCAAAGGGAGATTCTGTTGCTGTCTACAACTACATAGTGGCAGGGTGTATGTAAAGGGGAGTCAGATTCTTCTCAAAAATATACAGAATAGAACCATAGAATTATCTAGGTTGGAAAGGGCCTTAAGATCACCAAATCTAATATAAAATTCACTACCAAATCCACAGCTAAACCATGTACCTAAGTACCACATCTATATGTCTTTTAAATACCTCCAAGGATATTGACTCAATCATTTCCCTGTACAACCTGTTCCAATGCTTGCTAAACCTTTCAGAGCGTAAATTTTTTCTTATATCCAATCAAAAGCTCCCTTGGTGCAACCTGAGGCCATTTCCTCTTGTTCTGTCACTCATTACCTGGGAAAAGAGTCTGACCGCTACTTAGCTACAATGTCCTTTCAGGTAGTTATCCAGAGCAACAAGGTGTACCCTGAGCCTCTTTTCTCCAGACTCCTTATAAGACTTGTGCTCAAGGCTTTGTTGCTATTTCCTGGAAGGGTTCAAGCGCCTCAACATCCTTCTGGTAGTGAGAGGCACAAAATAGGATTTGAGTTGCAGTTTCACCAGTGAGAATACAAGGGGACAATCATTGCCCTGATCCTGCTGGCCTCACTATTTCTGACACAAGTCAGGATGCCTTTAGCCTTCTTGGCCACCTGGGCACACTTCTGCCTTGCGTTCATTTTTACATCTATGTACTCACTCCCTTGAAGAAACCATAGCTTTGTGAGCATGTGGAATATAAGAGCCTCTGGTTCTGTGGTGGGTTGGCCCTAGCTGGTGCCAACTAAAGCCACCCTATCACTCTCCTCCTCAACAGGACATGGGAGAGAAAATATAATGAAAAGTTCACAGGTCAAGATAAGGACAAAGCAAGATCAGTCATCAATTACCATCACAGGCATTGTATGTGCACATACAATTCAGGGGGGCACTCTCAGCCTTACTACTGGCCAGACCAGACTCAGTTTGGGAAAATAATTTTAATTTATTACCAATCAAATCAGAGTAGGGTAATGAGGAATAAAAAACTAGAACTTTAAAATATCTACCCCCACCCCTCCTTTCTTCCTTACCTTGACTCTTGAAATCTATATTTCCTTCCCACAACAGTGCAGGGGAACAGGGAACAGGGCTTGCAGTCAGTTCATCACATGTCAAGTATGCTGCTCCCTCCTCCTCAGATGGACGACTCCTCACTCTCCTCCCCTGCTCCAGTGTAGGGCCTCTACCACAGAAGACAGTTCTTCACCAAATTCTACGAGTTCTTCCCATGGGGTACAGTTCACAAACAGCTCCAGAGTGGGTCTCTCCCATAAAGTGCAGTCCTCCAGGAACAGACTGCTGCTCCCCTGTAGACTCCTCCCTCGATAGGGTAACAGATCCTGTCAGGAGCCTGTTCCACCATGGGCTTCCCATGGGCTCACAGCCTCCTTCAGGCATCCACGTGCTCCAGTGTAGGGTCCTCAGTGGGCTACAGATAGATCTCTGCTCCCCCATGGACCTACATGGGCTTCAGGGACACAGTTGCCTCACAATGGTGTGCACCATAGGTTGCAGAGGAACATCAGCTCTGGCACCTGGAGCACCTCCTTCCCTTCCTCCACTGACCTTGGTGTCTGCAGGGTTGTTTCTTTCACATGTTCTTACTTGTCTGTCTGGGATCACAACTGGCACTGCACAATTTTTTTCCCCCTTGTTAATTCCAGTATCCAAGAGACTGATGGGCTGATGGGCTCAGCCTTGGCCAGCCGCAGATTCATCTTGGTGCCATCTGGAATTGGCTTTGCCAGACAGGGGAAGCTTCTGGCGTCTTCTCACAGAAGCCATCCCTGTAGCTCCCCATGACCAAAACCTTGCCATGTAAACCCAGTTCAGGTTCATTAAGGTCATCAGATGAGCTTTTTCAGGTCAAAGGGAATAATAAGAAAGAAAACAGTGAAGACACACAGACTCAGAAACATGACAAAGCAAAAAAGTAAGGGAGACGAGATTATGCCAAAACTCCTCAAGCACTAAATGGTGAGTCATTAAGAAAGTATGGGTAAAACTTTGTAGAGGGACAATCCTTTGTAGAGGTACTTTAATTAATGAGAAAAGGGAAAGAAGACAAATAGGATCATTCTGAATACTTCAGGGAGTTCTGGAAAACTATACAAAGCTATTATGGCATTCATAGGGGAAGAAACATAGAAGAAAGAAAGGAAAGTGTAAGGGAAGTAAAAAAGCAATGAGGAATAAGAGAAAGGAAAAAAAGGGTTTATAATATGTAAGTAGATACTGGTCAGTACTCTTGTCTGCCTGAGCCCTCTGCCTGACCAATGCAACCTAATCTGTAATCCTTCTTAAGGCCTTTCTTCAGCATTTTCTATATAATTTCATTCTCTATCCCATGCATGAATGATGCAAGATCTAGGTGCTAGAATGCGGAAAAGCAGCCATGGGAGACAAGGCTCACAGCTCTGTATGCCTGTGACTAGGGGGATCAGAGCATAAAACCCTGCATGAGAGAATTTTTAGAGTCATTGAATGTGTAGGGGTCTCAGTGTGCTTATATTTTCCACTAATGGATTTAAATTGATGTCCACAGATACATATATGTAATTCAGTAGGGAATTTCAAGCTGGAAAAACCAATGAGAAGGAGTAAAACATGAATCTGTACATGTTAAAAAACTGTAAAGCAGTGCAGGTGTCTTACATCAGGGCTTAGGTATTAAGTGGACAGAGGACCCAGCCTGGTATTTGGTGGAAGTGATGAGTTTGGGGTGCCCAAGAAATGAGTGTGTGAGTGCTGAGTGGGCTCAGAATACCCAGTGGGACTAGTCAGTTAGTTCGGAACCCATGGGGTGAGTAAGGGGAGCTGGAATCTGGGCAGGTTATGCCATGTGGGTACCTGTTACAGAAGAGGTTTCTTAATGAACTCTGAACCTTCCAATCTGAATGTCTGGACAACTAAGATAGTTCGGGGGGGGGAGGAAATAAAATAGAAAGAGTTTCTGGTGAAAGGCTCCTGTAGATATACTGCAATTATTGTCAACAATGACTGTGTCTTGTTTTTGTTTTGCACTTCCACCACATACTGACTAGGGTGATTGTTTCAGTGATTTCTGTTTTGCAATAAATCTGAAATTATTTTTCTTGTCAGCATGCTGGCAGGATCAGCATGATGATACAGAAACAGTGACAAAAGGAATTGACAGCAGACATTTCAGGTACCTTTGTCAGATATGAAATATGCACTATCCAGCAAATAAATGTTAGTTCTTAGTAAAAACAACCACCGAGAGTAAGACTGAAAAACCTTATGTTTCTTGAATAGATGGGCAAACTTTTCTGAACAATCTGCAAAAAGCATTGTCAGCCCTTGGCCTTGTGTTGGACATGACAACAAACGCTCATAATGAATATAGGATGCAGCATTGTTTATTCCATCACACGGAGCCATCAGGTCAATTTGCAAACAAACTCAGGCACCAGAGTTGCTGTAGAAATATTTCTGATATTTTCAACAATATAAATCTTGAATTGAGATGCACATATCTCATACATTTTTCTGTATCTCAGGGATAGATATAGATGTGATTTTGATTAGTATGGTGGTGATAACAGTTGTCCACAGTATGCATCAATGTATTGACATAACTTTGTTTAGAAAGTCTTCATCTATCCAATACACTTGTGTGTGAAGTAAGAACAGTTTGTAATCACTGAGCCAATTTAAGTCTCAAAAATGTGAACAGATTCCTTGGGAGGTGTTTTTTTTTATCAACTCAGTGAATACAGACCAAGAGACATTTAGAAGGAAAGTGTATATTAACACAAGTGAGACTTTTCTGAACTTTCTTTTGAGGAAGTGTAGCAACCATCGAGAGATGAACACAAGTAGTACAATTTCAGGTAATTTTGGGTGGGGGGTGCAGTGTTCCAAAGTGTTTACAATGCAAGTAACTGAAAATCTGGAGCTCACTGCCTTAAAAACTTCTTGGTGCTGTTTTATTCAGTATATTTATGCCTAGTGGTAGGACACTTATCTGGGATCTAACTGTGATCTGTAATTATTTATAATATTCCCTTTAAGGTAGTAATCTAAATTAAAATTGTTAGCCAGAAGCTTTTTAAAAAGAGCAATTCTAACCTCCTTAGAAAATCACATGCATACTGATATAACTAGTTCATCATACGTTTTCTAACACCCTAAGGCATACCAGACCCTTTTTTCTATCTGCTGCTTTTTCATATATGATCTTACTGAGCATTTTTTCTAATCCTTCAGGAAATTTTTAGGAATATGTCTCTTTTCACAGTTTCAAATTGTAAGCTTCCATATAAATTTTATTTCCTTGTTTAATGATTTTCTACTTCATGTGTAGGCAACAAAATATGAATTTTGGAAAGCCACAGGACACTGATAAATTTTTATATCATGTTGCACACAATATCAACTCATTCCCTTATTAACATGAAGTTTTTCTTTATTATCACTTCTAGGAAGGAGTAGGATGAAAATCTGTTTCAAATCTCTAGTCTGGTTTGTCACTCAGCAGGGAAATAAATAAATGTCTCCAATAACTTTATTCAAAGCATTTTCTTTGGTAAACACAATAAAGTACACACAGAGACATGCAAGCAATGAAATACCAGAACATCTGGTGAACTGCAGGTGGGCCAGGAATCTGAAGTTGGAGCAGGTGCACAGAAGCAGGTTTACTGATTCTGAAATTGTATTAGATGCTGGTAGGTTTCTGTATATGTGAGGCAATGACCTGCATGATTTCCACATAGGTTAGAATCAGCCACATGCCATGTTCAAGAACATATTTCACAAGAGGATAGAGCTGTAAAGGAAACAACTCTTACATAAAGTTTTTTATTTTAATATACATTTTAGACACAATATCTGTGGCTATCCAAATATCCTCATTCCTTCCTCTTTCATTCCCATAATATCAATGCATTTATAAATGTAACAGAGGTGTTGAAAAAGTAGTTTTCTAAGTAAAACTACTGTGTCTACTTCTCTCATTATAATACTTTTTTTTTTTTTTAAGTAGTCAGTTATAAGTATTGACAAGAAAAAAAAATATCTCTTAGTGAAAGAATTGTTTTAAAATTCCAGTAAAATGCTAAAGATTGAAGCTAAAGCTCCCTAATCTTTTTGGTGAATTTAACCATGAAAATACATGTGAATCCTTTAGGATTGCAAAACAAGAATATTTGTAAAATATTTCAAGAATAAGATATTTAATTTGATGTTGTGCATTTTAACCTCATCTAGAACTATGAGGAGCAGGCTCCTTTCCATGACTCCTTGGATTGTTTTTTACTTGTACTAGGTTTTGTAAGTTGGTGAAGAAGGTCTAAAATTTTTATGTGTCTTCCTAGAATACTTTTTGATCTCACTTTAATTCAGTATTTGTCATTTACCTTCTCTAATATAAACAATACATACATCCAGATACAGTTCAAACACCTTTTTTGCAGATAGCCACTGCTTTTTGTGTTTCTGTCTGTGCTCGTCATAGTCTATACATGACTCCAAGAAGTTTAGCAAGAAGAAAGCATGCAAAGATATTTCTATACTATATCCCTGGTGTTTGTATGGAGAAGCAGGTACCAAACTCACAGCGTAAATTCCATCAAAAAAACTCAAAACAAAGAAAAAAAAAAAAAAGAAAAAAGGAAAAAATATATTAATAAAAAACCTAAACCAAACTGTATTTAATTAACCTAGTCACTGTTAATTACATATTTAACACTTACATGTGTTAGACCAAGCAGTACAATCAAAGAAACCTGATTGCCTATCATAGGATGACTGCCTTTTGCTTACCCACTTTGCTGGTAGTAACTTTTGCCTTTTTGTACATTCTTCGCTTACCTTAGCAAACAGTAAATCTGTAGACCATCTACATACAAATAATTGTTTCACTGGTTTCTAATATTTCCACTTCAAATTTTCTTTAACTTTACCATTTGGAATATAATACATGCACCTCTGCTACCAAGCCTCAAGTGACATTGTTGGGGTTTTTTCCACCAAATAACATGAGGAGTCCCTGACTGCCAAAGTAAGCCTGGAGATATTTTTCACTACCACTTCTTAAGGATTATGTTTTCCTCCTGCCTGTCAACAGTCAACATAATGACCTCATCTGCCTGATGATAACAGTTCAAGTTATCCCAAAACTGTTGAGTTTACCAACTAAGACATCTTTGTTGCACCTATAGTAGGCTAAGCTGAGCAACTGAATTGAGAAACTTCAGAATGGCTATTTTCACTCCTCCGTCTGTATGCCACAAACTGAGTGCAATTTGACCTATTTCCCAATGATTTCACATGTATCCACTAGGCACACTGAGCTTGCAGATCAGCTTTATTATGTAGCGCCCACTTGAAAAATTATGAACGTCAAAACAGTCATCAGCAAAATCACTGAATAGTGATCTTACCAACACATTCACCCATAAAGTCTATTCTAAATTTAGTATTCCACTAAGAACCTTGGAAACAGACCAATAATTATTATTTATGACAGTCACGAACCAAAATGCATATCATTTTAATTTGCACATAACATTTAAATTAAACTAGTTCATTTCTTAAAATACTTATGGGCCCAAATTTGAACCAGAGTTACAGCTGTTAAACATGCTGTTGGGTTTCCAAAGAAAGAAGGAAACCTTGTCAGAATGCCCCATAAACAGTAAGGAAGGGGGAATGGGAAAGGTAAAATTCACTTTTTCTCAGAGTGACATTTTTCCTTTGCTCACAATGTTACTGCTACTTCCATTCATATATGAAAGTATCTGTGAAGATTTTAATATCCAGATGTCTTATGGTGTTTCCTTACCTTCTTTTGAGATACATAGTAGCTTGTGTTGTCCTGACCCACTGTATCTATGCAGTTTCCTATGAAACCAACTCATAACCTGGCCTCTGTACCTGCTGCATCCTAGAACACGGTGTGAAGTTATCATAAGCATCTGGACACAGAAATCAGGGGGCAAGTTATCCTTGCAGAGAGGTGCATTACATATTTGTAGTATACATATTACATATTCCAACTTTTGCAATGGTTCCAGGTTGTACAAAACTATGTAGTGCTGAAACACAAGTTTGATTACTTCATTATTTTGCTGGTTTCTACTCAGTTGTGGGAGAGACACTCTCCTTGATCTTTCTTTTCCTTTCACAGACCATATTCACATTCTATTCTCTTCCACCAGCTGGAGAAGTCTACACACTAAGCAGGGAGACTAACAAAGACCTCTTTAAATCCATAGCAGCATTAGGTGTTCTAATTCTCACTTAATTCAGATCAAATCTATCAAAAAATAAACCCAGGGATTTAAATGGAGCTACTTCCTATTTAAAATTCTGGGTTTTTCACTAGCAAGTGGGGATTTTTTTTCTTCCATTAGTAACTGTTATAGCTGCTGACAGTCCTTCTTGAGTTCCTGATTGCAGTACTTTGCCATTCAAGTCACCGACACCTCCACATTTTTCTCAGAGTGACATCAGGTCGTAATTCTAAGGATACAAATCAAGGTGAGAAATCTACTCTTCGCTATAATTACAAAAGGTTCTGATCATTCTACACACCTGTGACAGAAATTAATTTCATGGTTGTCTCTAAAAAAAATCTGATTAATGGGTGAAAGAATGCAACATTGTTCAGAGCTGTTAGTTTTTAACATAGATAACTTTACTCATGAGCCTGACTCTAGTCAATCACACAGGTTTTATGTGTTGTTGAATTTCAGCTCTACTATCTTTTGACTTTAACAACTTCAGTTTATCTTTTCCCTCCCTCCCTCCCTTTGGTAGTCAAGTATTCTGAATGCCAAAGGGTATTGTATCAAGGGTAATTAGAAAGAAATCGTAGACAGTTAAAGGGAAATTTGTATGAAAGCCACTGTACAATACAACTCTAGGAAACAATATTTCCAAAGGGCTGCAGTCATAAAAAACTATCTAGCAATATCATAATAAGGTAAATAAAGATATTTCATACACTTAGAAACCTAACCTCTCTTCCTACATCATCCAAGATATGTCATGTTATGCTACAAAATGTAAGAAATTAACATTTCATATGAGACCATGGTTCCAGCCTGATTTTTTCCCACTTATGCTGACCACCAGTGGACACGCAGGGACACAGCATAATAAACAGGAACATGGTACCAAGCACATAAGGCAGAATACCAGACTGTTGGTATATTCTTCTTAGGTAGGGTATACTATTCGTAATACATTCCAGAAATAATTAAGAATAACATCCATACAGGAAGCTGCTCGTCTTTGAGCTTAAATCTAGAGAAAGGTAAACTATTCCTGGTAACTAATACATTTGTTTGTTTGGTTGGTTGGTTTTGTTTGTTTGTTTTTGCCAAATTCTTTCTGAAGAATATAGAACCTCTGTAAAGAGTTAATTGAAATGGTTCCATCAGTATATGCATGGCAATGATAAGAAGACACATGCTAGGAGACAAGATGTAAAAGAAACAGAGTTAATAACTTGAAATTTATCTTGACCATTGGACATAATAACAAGTATGTAAATATTTTCCAAATAGTTGCATTACTTCTTTTATTTAAAATATCAATTGACCAAACAAGTACTTGAAATATATAGTCCTACAAAAACCAAGAACTATTTTTATAAAAATGCTCTCAATTTTAATATTAAAATAAAAATTCCAGATAATTCAGTTTTTAAATAAAAGTTAAAATTAAGATATTTTTCTATTAAACTTAGATACAAAGAAGTAAATGTTCATAAGTTATGTGTTAAGTAAATTAAATACATATATTTTAATTACAGATCATAATATCCATTAATCAAGTTGATATAATATACATCCACATATAAGTATTTTAAATGTAATTCTGAGAAGACTCACAAATTTCCCATTAATACTTTTAAAAGAGTAATGACTTTATTCTTCTACAGTTATAGAGAAACTATGTTGCCTTTTCTGGTTCCCAGCTATGAAAGCCCATGAACACCTTACAATATTTAATGATTTTCATTTCAAAACACTGATGCAGGAAGAAAATGCCCTGCTTCTCTTATAGAAGGAGTAAGAAACAATAAGGCATAACATCTTTAAAAGAGTGTTATGGTTTTGTCCCAAACACACCGGATAAAGCAACCCTTCATCCTTTATAATGAGCAATCATTGGACCACCTTTTGTCTTCATCTCTTTGCTTAATGACTGCAACTTTCTTAAGACCCAGGCTCTCTCTGAGGTGAGGGTAGACCCCAGAATGTATTGTCATTGCCAGCCTCCTCAGGAGATAACCACAGCTAGACGTCAGGCTAAGTGCCACCAAAGACAGATCCAAGTTGATAGGCATAACAGGCCGCACTTTCACAGTGCCTGACTAAATGACAGCAGAGACTAGATCACAGTATTAATTTCTCTCTTCCAAAAGAATAAAGAGGGCAGTAAGTCTTTCAATGAAACTGGACATAGTGCATCTCTGTTCTAGATAAATGTGCGAAGTAGAAGTTCAAAGGTTATCCCTGAATCACAGTCTTATATAAAATCAGCCTGCCACCATGTTAGCATCATATGGTAACACTTTAAACACCCTATTTAAGCATTTCATTTAGGAAACAATTACTGTGAGTTTTTGTCTAACATAATTAATAGGTCAAGCAGCACTTATTAAGTTTTTAGGCATTAATTAACATTTAAAATTATCACATATGACACATTAATTAGATATCAATCACTTATTAGAGCTACTGACATTTAATAAGCATTTTAATTTATAACAAACTCTCCTGCTATACATATCTTTCCAAAATACAAGTACCTGCAAATAGTACTTAAGTAGTTTAACATGTTAAGACTTATTTTGTCTTTGTAATTATCATGTACATAGAAAACTCATTTTCTCTGTATATACTTTAACATGAAATGAATATCTATATCTTTTCAGCTCCCTAATAAATTACACAAATTGAATAAAATACATAACATACACATAAAAATAATTTTAAACCTGTAATTGAAATCAAATGTATCTTTGTCCTCTGTGTCAAGTTTGAACTTAAATTCTCTTCTGATTCTAATACCCTGTCCTGAGGAAAGAAATACAAATTGTCTAAGTGTTAGTTGCTGACCTCTGTCACCCCTTAATTATGAATTCTTGTAACATCTTTGATACTTTCCTTGCAGAGCTGTCTTCTTTTGTGAAGATCTTGCCACTAGACACTTCATGGATACAATCTCTCTCTTCACCTAATTGCACTTATTATCAGTCAATTTTTATAATACTAACTAGGTATTTGGGATGACATATAATAACCTTACAGGGTGCCCAGACTTTACATATTGGCAGCTTGAGAAGAGAGCTATGTTTCTTCAGCACATACTTTTGCATATATTTTCCCACTAATATATGCACTAACTCATAATATTCTCATATTTTTGCAATTTTGCTGAGCAAATAGAAATCACTTATTTTTCACAGATATTTCTTGTTTAAGGTGTGATGAGTCACAGTGGAATTTTAGAGTGTGCAAATATGGAGAATTTCCTGACTGCCTCTGTGCATGTGCTTGAAACATTCTTCTTTCTGGAAAAGTAGTATGGCAGTAACCTGTCGCTGGGGGACATGGCAGGGTTTAAACATGCACATCTACAAGTTGGCAGCATCCTCATTTATCTGACTGACTCTGTTCTCCTCAGTGAACAGCAACAGGTAGTGCTTTGCAGTGCTGTTCACGAGAAGCTACAGCCAGAGCTACAGAAGAAAGTGAGAGTCAACTATATGAGTTGTACCTGCAGTGCTTGAGACTTGACAGAACTGTAGTACACCTGTGATGGCTTCATTGGGCTAGCACAGATAACTGCATGGAGTAAATGCAAACTCTCCAGATGTTCTGGGAATATACATGTGAGTAACCATACTGTCATCTTTCATTGCAGCTGTTAGCTGGATTAAGATACCAAATGTAGGATAACATGCTATATCTTCACCTTTTCCTTGAAGTTTTAACCAAGTCTAAAAGTTATTAACTGGCTTCATGCAAATACTACACAGCTGTGATGAGACTAAGAAACATACTAATAAGGAGTGAAAGCACTAATTCCCCCTCCCTTTTTTTTTTTTTTTTTGACACTTGACAGTTGACAAGGAAACCTTGCAACACTGACTCTCACAGCACGTGCCTGGGGATCTAAAGTAAACTGGTTTCCTGGGATATCTCAACAGTTTACAGAGAATGATGTGCATCGCCAATGACTAGTTCAAAGCAGAAACAAACTTTATTTCTTAAGTACAATCCATAGCCCCTTGTTAAATACCTTGACTCTCTATACAGTGCACAAGGAGAATTAAATGGGATTCAGAACAGACAGCATGCTGTGCAAGATTTATATAATAGAGAAGGTCAAGACTTAAATACTGCACTTATGTCATACCAGGTTTACAACTCGGAAACCTCTCTTGCACTAATGCAGCATGTTCCTCCTTTCAAATAACAGGCACCTGTTTCTTGTAAAACACAGAGGTCAGGGCATGGTGTTCCTGCTATTTAAATGGGATGTAGACTGAAGGAATTCAAATCCAAGTAACTCTGAGGCTATGAAATGCTGAGGAATTTTTACATTTTGCCACTGTGTTACTTGGCAAAACAAAAGCAGAACTCAGGGGGTTATAGAGAAAAGTGGAATCCCAGTGACCACATTCATCTCCTGAGGAATAGGATACCTACTTCTTGACTCCGTCCTCAAAAACTGTTGTGGTGCTATATAAATCAAAATGAAGCCATATGAATGAAGCCATAATAAAGCCTGGCAGCCAAGATCAAAACTAATCTTTTAGAATTTTAAACCCCACTGAAATATTGCTTGGGGTGCTTGGTCTTTCCACTGCCATGCATCTGTTTGGCAGAACTCATTGCCTTTTGACATCAGGAGATCCTTATTTTCTTCTTTTTTAAGCCTACGGTTTAGACTGATTTGTTTTCATTGACTTTTAACTGACATTAGCTAATTATTAACTCTGCAGGATAGATTAAATTTTAATTTTAATGTCATTGTAAAACACTATGAGCTGCCTCAGCATGATAAAATGCTATAAAAGTTTAAACTGTTGTTATAAGTTAGCCACCTGTTCAAAACATTAAAAAACTACACATTTAAATCAATCACACTGCACTGGATGCCCCATCAAGGCTAATGTTGATAAATTATACTCTTAGCTCTAGTTGATATAGATTCATTATTCTCCAGAACAGTAATATATTGGACTTAATTTCATATAGTTTTAGTTGGGATTTCAGTGTTATTTTACAAAATCTTAAATACACTTTAATGCATATTTTCCAACCTTCTAAATTGCTCAGAGATTATCCTGGCTAAACAGTGCCTTTGAGGTTCTGTCTGGTGTCTGAGACATATGCTAGAGAAGTACTGTTCCATGGAAGTTCTGTGGAATGCTAGAAAGGTCTGTCTTCATACAGTTCTTTCTGTCTCAGGGAAAAATCAGAAGAACTGAATAAGCTGACATATAGAAAAAAAACCCTATACCTTTCTGTCTCAGAAGGCAACAGATGAATTTGCAGTCTGTAACAAAGGCGATTTTTGTCTCAGGTGTGCTATATAGATAGGAAAAAAACCCATTTATTCTGAATTTTCTACCTGTAAAACACAGCTAATATTTTTTTCCATGCCTATCTCATCTCTTCACATGGTAAGTTTACTTGCGTAAGTACTATTTCTTATGGAAAGAAAACAAGAGGACTTATTCCTTACAATAAATCTAAATACATATATAATATAAATAAAGGAAAGTAGCACATTGAGGCTGCATATTTTTAGTAGACCTGGTTCTGCAGTCAGGGATCTGGCTTTCCTACCTCTTCTTGTGCTCAGCAGAGGTTTATAAGTAAGTTAAAATATGTGGGGTTCATAATTTTATTATAACTAGGACACTCTTCATCAGCTCTGCAGCTCAATGACCTCTTCGGCTCATTCTTTATTTTTGTTTTAAAGAATACAAATTCTTTCTAACACCACACATAAAAAAGCTATATTTTCTGAGACCGGTGACATCAGACTCTTCAGTCTCCCTTTGCAATATGTTCCTGATGATTCCTAGACTGGGAATTCAGTGAAAGACTCCCCCAAAAGACTAATTTTTAACTTTGTTGTTGAGAAGGGCAATAAAGGTTAAAGAGGTTTTAGCTGAATACATGAGTCTTCACATGGGTTTACCGCCCATACCCATCTAGGGCTGTGCTTTCTATGCACAATGTCTGGCACAGGATACAAAGAATCTGTGCCCTGACAATGATTAGTAGTATCAGGGAGCTTTGAGACAGCCCAGGAACAGAGTTGAGAGGCACAAATTGCCTTGCAGGCCTGCAGCTGAAAACAAACTTACTCTGGAGCATGCTCCTGGTAGCCATATGACATAGTTTTATGCCCTGCATCTCTGAAGGATCTGTGTGTTGCTCCTGCAAATGCATAATGTAATTACTGTTTTATGAATTTTCAGCTCAAAGTGTTTAAACATGAATTATTATTGTTGACATATCTTTCTGTGTCTGAATGCTGCTCTAACATTTTAACTTATGTGACTATATGTTGCATGTTGCGAAATGTTATATGAGTTTTTCAAATCTTATCTGGGAGAGAGTATGTTGTATTTATATTTTAGGTGTGGCATTTGTGCAATAACTCAGAACATGGTAAAGAAGAGGGCAATCAAGGAAAAAAGAAAATCAAATTCTAACATCTACACTTTGTCTTTGGTACTCTTATTCATAAAAATAAGACTTTCCTAATTCTGACCAAAAATCATGTAAATTAATCTTGTAGGTGATTTAGACAAAGTCTAGATTACAGGCGGGTGGCAGAGTGGGGAGTAGAAGTCCTTAATATTGAAACACACTTTTTTCCTAGTACAGACAAATCCTTTGAAACTTTGAAAAACTTAAAAGTATCTTTCTTTAGAACTGTAATTGTTCCTTGCCTCTTTCTGTTTGGAATTTCTTCAGTAACTTAGTAATAGAAAGCCAAATACTGTTTGGCATTTTTTTCACAGATGTGTATGGAGTGTTTCTGTCCTAACATTTCTCTACAAAACAATTTTATGTAAGCTACGAGAGATACCACACAAAGGGGACTATGAAGAGCTGACATACTGTGTCATCTGTCATTTCTGACAAATGTAAATGCAAGAATAAAATCCTTGGTAGAAAAGAAGAACATATGAGTCAGGGTTGAGTGAAAGGGCATAAAATACTCTGGTTCCCAATGCTTTTCCTTTACTTCTGTTGTTTTTCTTTGATTTATCTGTGTAGTGTATTTCCTATTCCAAGTTTTCCTTGGACATAAATTTCCCTTCTCTTTTAAAGAAGCAATACAGACCAGAAGTGGCTGTGAAATGCCATTTAGTACAGAAAATTCATATTAAGCTGTGGAGGGTAATTTCTGTTAGAGGAAAATATATTCAACAGCTTGAGAAAGGTGAGGCAGATGCTGCTCCATGTATCCAGGTCTGACCAGCAGTCAGGTTGCAGAAGTGCTCTCAGCAGCCACGCATACCAAGTACACACACACACCCCGTGTATATTCATATCTACATAGACAACCACACAGATCAGAGACATATGCACACATCAGCCACTAAAACATAGGCAGCACCAATGGCCTCATCCTGCTTCCCCCTCTGGCAGAACAGGTTGAAGGTTCACTGTTGAGAATATATGCGTACATACGTACAATATGGATATTTCCAGCAGCTGGGCTCAGACACTGTCTAATAGATGTTCCTGGATCCCAGTCTCACCAACTGCTGCTGTCTGGATGTTCAATCCCCCAAAGGCTGCAGTCTCACTCCTGTTGCTGGTAGAGACTGTTGCACAAATACACAGAGCTGTCAAGGACTTCCATGGTCCCCTTAGTCAATCTCCCTGTGCTCTCATCCATTGACATACATGCTGATTCTCAGAGACCCATCCACCCACTTCTTCCCAGACACCTTGTCTTGACCAGTGTTGGTGATCCCATGCTCCTTTGCACACCTGCATTGGTGCCACAGATGTATCTGTACTAAAGATGGATCTGTATCCCTGGAGGTCTCTTCCAGACTAAATGATTCCAAATAACTCCTCATGATGTGTCTGTAAAATGGGCTTGAGGTTCTTCTGGGACAGCGCTGGGAAGGGCCTTTGTGGAGTGTTTATTCCTCAGGAGTCCTTAGTTTGACTTCCAACTTGTCATTGTACATCCCAGCACTTGTCTGATTTCTACAGATGGCCATGGTCCTTTCTTAGACACCTTGAAGTACTCCAGAAGAAAGTTATTTGGGATCTCCCTCCTGCCATGGAATTTCTGAGCTCCATTATGTGTAGGCAGATGATTTTTGTCACAGAACCTAATAGGTTTAGACTCCTACATTAACTTGATGCTTGCTAGTGACCTTATAATCCCAGCTTTCAAAATTTCATTTGCCTTAATCAAGTGGCTTCAGTCTCACTATTTAATGGGGAATAAGTGGCTTACTCTTATTTTCTGAGAAAGAGGCATTAGTGTCTTTCCTAGCTATGAGAGAACCTTTAAAGTGGTGACCAGAATTAAATTAATTTTTATAACTATGCATTCAGAATGTATATGGTTTTTATCTTTTCAGTATTCAAGGATCATGCTGTCTGAGTATTCTTAAATATAATTTTCTTGTCTGAGGTGATTTATGCCCAGGAACTTCTGCAGGGGTGATAAGAAATGTTTATTTTCTCCTTCCAGCAACAACTCAAATACAGTGGCTTGTTCTATGCTCACAAAATGTACATCTTGAGTTTAGGAGGGTGCCAAATGCATATCTCTGATACCTGAGGGGGGTGAATATTCTCCCTTTGAACCTATAGAACCCAGAAGAATCATTTACCTCCATTCAGAATAAGGAAGCATTAGTATCTGTAAAACAATTGAGTCTATATTTGCCAAACCTTTAATCAATACGTAACTCCATGTATGCACATATTTCTCATCTATCTTTCAGAAAATGTTTCACCTAGTCTGCAAGCAGCAGAATGTCAATCTCATTGACATTTTTTTTTTATATATATGCTTGTACAATTCCCTAATGATTACATTTTATTTTATGGTAATAGATTCTTGTTTTGACAGACATAGCCTTGGTCTCTATATGGTGTACCCATTATCTTTGCAAAAGCACTCACACTTTCAGAAGGTAAAAAGCAGAGAAGAAACACACTGAGAAATTTATGAAAAATAATAATTTGGCAATATACATCTAAACAAAGAGTTTGAGATGAGAAAAATCTTACATGTTTTCTAATGACATTTGCAGAACAAGCTGTGCAGAAATGAAAATCTGAAAATAACTATATACTATGCAGTAAACTTTGGAAAAACTTTTACAAAACTACCTATAGAGAGTGCAAAGAAAAATTCTAGTATGTCTGTAATGTTAGATGAAATTCCTCTCTTATCTGGGTGACTTGCTGTCTGCTGCTTTTGCAGCAGCACAGAAAAAAAATAGAAATGAACTTGCATTATCAAAGGGCAGTAGAAAGTTTAAAATTCTTACTTAATAGAGACTGAAAAGTTTATAATATATATGAAAGTATAGAGAATGAAAAACTGTTCTTTAGTAAAATTGTGAGTCTATCAGGGGTAATGATTCTACTTTTGATAGAACAGAAATCTTCCAAATAACACTGTAACTGCATAAAATTGAACTGGGAAAAACAAACAAACAAACAAACAAGCAAACCAAAACACCGGTTTCAAAGGCCATCAATTACGGAGTTCATTTAACCTGTTCTTAAAAATTAACCTTCTTAATTAATAGGAAAGACTTCCTAAGGAGAATGACTTCTTACCCAAATTTTAGTGTCTGCAATGTAGGTTTCTGGAGCTGATCTAAGTGATTAAATCCTTACTAAGTCTCAAGAAAGCTTAGTTATTAAGCCTACAGAGTGATTCATCTCACCTTGCATTTTACTTCTGTATCAAGTTAATACAAACGCAGCCTGGGTTCAGTTCAAATGCCACATGTAGGTATAGCCTATAATGCTATAGCCTCTATTCCTTGAGGCCTGACAAATATGGCATGGTACTTAGCAGGAAAGGATGATCATAGTGAAAGAAAGGTCTTGTGAAGGTATCCAAAGGTACTCTCTAGCATCCAAAAGTGCGCTAGACACCTCTGCTTAGGCAATTTTAAAATATTGTCTCGTTTAAGCCTTGGGTGAAACCCATCCGAGTGGATCAAGTACACAGGTTATTACCATGCTGTGTGCTCTGTCTTGATATGTACTAAATCCCTTTTCCTCTACGGTTAAAGAAATAAAATTGTAAATGAGATACATGAAATAAACTTTTTGGCTCTATTCAGCACTGATAAGGGCTTCAGCCAGACTACTCTTTCCAGTTTCAGGGAAGATAGTTTAAGGATAAAGGAAAACAGAAGAGAGCACAGCTGACAGCCACAAGAATGCTACAGTCCATTTATATAAAAGGAAAGTTTTGTAAAAACTTTTTGTAAAGAAAGAAATGAATAGAAATACATAAAAGTAGCTTCTCACTAAAGAGGTTTTTTCCCCATAGTCTCCATTATGCTTCATGGTCATTGAAACAGATAAATTGGTTTAATTTTTTAGTGAAGAAGTTTTAAATTAGAATTTAGCACTTTTGAAATGTAAGATTTTGTGCACAAAAATGGTCTTCCAAGGAAGATAATGAGATCTCTTATACTGGGCATTATATAGTACCAAAAAACCCTCTAATAGATATCTGAGGTGGGTTTGACTCTTGCCATATACTTCTCATTCAGTTTTTAAAGAAATGATGGACTGAGTGCTTGACATCCTTAGAATTCACGTTTCTGTAGCCTGGTAAATGATTATTTAGATTTAGTCGGTTTGAATCTAGGTTCCCAGTTTAAACTGGATTCATCAGCTGGGACATCAGTGTGTTAATGAGGCAAACAGTGAGATCCTGACCTGAGACAGGGCAGGACTGTGTCCCAGGTGTGTATCAAGCCCCAGAAAATGAAAGTGCTCTATGGACAGATGATACAGCTACAGCTTATATCTCTCTGTGGATTTTAAGGGATCCCAGAAAATTTAGCTTAGACTAATCTCTGAAGGTAATATGAACCTTACATTTTCTTTAGGAACTTTCCCAGATGAACTTCTTTGATAAATTTTCCCATATGAAGCTGGATAGATATGCTAATTTCCCAGAATAACTGAGGAAATACTTTATGGTCATAGGTCACGTTTTAAGGACACTGACAGGCAGGCCCAGAGGAACTATTTTCACAGAAAACCAGTAATGTAGAATTTCTCATTTTGAGAATAAGTTTATGAAATTGAGAATCCTTGAATTCAGGATAGAAAACTCAACATAATTTTTTTCATAATGCATGCATTATGATACTGCCTTGAGTTGACCTTAGATGTTAGACAATGCATGATATGAACCCTCATAGGCTACTGTATTTTGTGTTTCAACATTTTAAAATTCTATTTTTAAAGCTATCTCCATTTAGCTTGTAGAATTTTTATTTTTATTTTTTTAATGAAATCTAATAAGGTGTGGATTTTAAGTATTTACTATACACTGAACTATCTGAAATTCAGTAAAAATTCCTGAAGTTGAATTGACAATTACAATTATCTAATTAATCTGTATCTGATAATATGCACAGTTCACAGAGAGATAGTCAGACATGAATTTTAGGCAGGACTATCTGACTCCTTTTTGAAAAGCAGCTTTCAAACAAAACTTGTAATTGAGGTTTTGCTACTATATTTTCTCTGTAAATATACCCAACATTTTGAATGCACAGATTACTTCATTTAAGAATCATTAATCATGCTTACAGTTATCTAGATACCTCATAAACTGAGGTTAAGCTTTAAAAACCCATGTAGCCTTGGCTTCCAGGAATTCCTGTCAAAAAGACAAAGGGAAAACTATTTCTTCTTCTGAATAATAGAGGTAATTTTTGAGTCAGTTTTACTAATGCTCTTGCAGAGTGCCTCAGACAATAATACCTGGAAACAACATAGTAACTCTCTGGAATGTTCATGACATTTCAGAGCCAAAGGAAAACTCTGAAAATAAAACCATAATTTTCTTTTTCTTCCTAGTTTAGATTATGGAAGAAATAACAAACAAATGTTCAGTGTATCCAAAATACATAGGAGTTGGCTTTATCACAAAAGAGAGGCAATTTCTGCCTTTAGAACAAAAAAAAAAACAAAAAAAAAGCAGAAGTCAACTTCTAAGGGTGGCAGTCCAGTTCCCTTGACTGCACATGTAACATAAGACTAAGGTTCATTAGTACAATTCATCACATCATGTAATTCAATATATTCTCAACTGTTGCTGCCATTAGGTATATTCATAGAGGTAGTGGCCATGCCATGGAAACACTGTACATAGTGCTAAATAAAATCTTCCCTAGATAGCCATTGCACCTGTTGAAGTCTTAATGCTCCAGTAATAGAACTGAAATGGTTTTTATAAATATAAATATTTAATATTTATATAAATATTAAAAATTATATGTATATGCGTTTCCATACAAAATTTCATGAACAGCTGAACTTCTGATTAAGAAATTTTGTCAGTAGATCTTAAACCCCAGGAGGAGAACACAAAAAGAAAGTTTATAGGAGGTGAAATGTATTTTAGATTATTTTGGTATTAAACACATGGAACATAAATGAAATTCTGAAGCCTCAGGTTTAAAGGAATGTGTAACTAACAGGATTTATTACTGAATATTTCATCCTTTGGTGTACATGACTATCTCTGATGTAACTTCAGAGGAAGACTGCCACAAGATGCAAAGAAGAAATGTTAACCAAAAGAAAGATGGAGGCATTCCAGAGTATTTTGTTATTCTGAAACATTGTGTATGCCTGGCTGCCATTTTTTTCTTTTTTTTTCACTCTAAGTTCAGGCAGGTCAAATAAAGCTTTACACTTGTGGCTTTAGAGCAATAACTAATAGCAGTTATCAGGGTGTTCTAGATGCATTTGTCCTTAAGACACTGACTACTCATAGTACTCCATTTAAATCTGTTAGTTCAAATACCATAAATCTGGCTCAGGATACTGTGAATGTAGGAAGAATGAACAGGTGGAGGAGTGTAACTTTTCTGACCTATGATTGTCTAGTATACTTGCTGATAATGCAGTGGGGTTCCTTCAGGGCGAGTAGGTTAAGAGAATATGAATAAATACGTTTGGACGACCCTTTGCTTCATGACCAGTTAGTGTCAAATAATGGAACACACCAAACTAACACCAGCAGAGATGTTTTATCTCCAAATACACAGACATAGTAAAAAGGTGATACCTTTAAAGGTTTTGCAGTCCAACAGCATTTTTACAAAAGTAATTCTTACATAAAAAGAGTCGTGAGTCTTCCTGATATTTTGTAGGTTTTGGTTCTGTGTGAGCTTCTTCCTGGACTTCTAATGCATGGATGAAAAAGTACTATGCCAATGCAAATGACTAATTAATAGGATTCTCAATGTCCAACAGCATCCAAAAGGAAAAAATATTGTTCTTCAATATTTAACATTTTTCTTTAGGAGCTTTTTCTTCCTTTCTCTCCTAAACATCAACATACTGTACCAATTATTTTAAAAGCTGTTTCCCAGTATTTTCATTGCTATTTACCAACAAAGGTTACAATTTTGATTTGCCCCCTCCTTATTTTCTTCATAGGAAGCAATGTCAAATAACAGTTTAATGAGTATCCTGCTATCTGAGACCTTTTGCTAACCCAGGAGTGATGCAAAACCAATTAGAATTGTACATTTGCAAATTGGGTGCATACAAGCATGATCAACTCCTCCTTTCCCTTCCTCCCTTGCCCCCAAAACAGGAGGTGATTGTAACTGAACTCAATTTGAAAATATGGTTTGAAAAGCTGTTGGTGATATTAATGTTGCTAACACCATAATACCTAAAACAATTTTTTTTGAGAACCCACGTCCTAACCCAAATTGATACACAGGTGTATTTACATTCTTTAAATAATATATACTTTAAATGTCCAAACAGATGACCATATGGAATTATGTGTATGATTGTTATTATTTTGTTGTTTTGTTTTTCTTTTACAGTGTGCTACAGGATTTTTTTTTTCACATGAAGCCTTCTGTAAAACATCTGAAAACACAGACTTTTTTTTTCCTTGAACACCAGCCAGGTACATAGGGTGCTCAGTTTTCCACACATGCAAGTTCCACTTGAAAACCCCTAATCTATTCTGCTTAACATCCAGGTGCCACTACACAAGAGCATGTGTCCTCTGTATACGTCTGTGACACGTATGAAGATGTGCTGTGGCTTAACTCTGAACTCAACGCTCACCACCACACACTGCTTGCTCACCCTCTACAGTGGGATGGAGGAGAGAATCAGAAAGGTGAAAGCAAGAAGACTCATGGATTGAAATGAAAACAGTTTAATAGGTAAAGCAAAGCCATGAACACAAGCAAAGCAAAACAAGGAGTTCATGCACCACTTTCCATGGGCAGAGAGATGTTCAGTTATTCCCAGGAAAGCAGATCTCCATCATGTGTTAAGGTGACTTGGAGAAACAATGACCATCACTACCAACATCTCTCAGTCACCCCCCAGGTTTATGTACTAATAATGATGCCATATAGTATGGAATATCCCTTTGGTTAGTTGATGTCAACTGTCCTGGCTGTGTTCACTCACAACCCCTTGTGTATCCCCATCCTCCTTGCCAGTGGGGGAAACAGGAGAAACAAGGAACTGACACTTCGTAAGGATGGTTCATCAATAGCTAAAACATCCCTGTGTTATCAATACTCTTTTCATCACAAATCCAGAGCACAGCACCATAGAAACTGATATGAATAAATTAGACTCTCTCCCACCCAAAACTAGTACAAGATGTCAAGTATCTAAAACAGCATCCAATGACTATGGGTAGTTAATTGAATGAAATCCATATCCATGTAAAAAGATAGGCTGTAATAAATCAGGGTACTGTAGTGTGAGCAAAAAAATAACGAAATTTCAACTAGCTTTTACAATAAAAATATACCTTATGACAGGGACATCAAGCAAAAGGACAGGCTTCTCCTCAGTGTCCTTTCTTTGGTGCAGTATACTATATAATCTTTCATGCTATATTATCTAACTTCTCTTAGAACATATAATCAGCAACTGTTCATAACATAGATGCTTTTAAATAGAGAATGAAAGAGAATTAAGCCAGGGTAAAGTATTTTGTAAAATCCAAATGCTGCCACAATTTTGCAAAGACAAAATCCTCCTTAGGGATTTGCATATGAATGGTCCAATTCTGAATGATTCAGGTTGTGAACTAAGCCAAAGAATCCATCAACAGACTGGCCTTGAAGTCTCAGGAGGCACAGATAAGAGATATTTTATAATAATAACAACAACAAATCTTTTCTTCGAGGGGAGAAGGGGTGCAGAGCAGGGGGGATTAAAACCATAAACAAATACACACCCCAGAAGAGTTAGACTTCTTTTGGACTATATCTGCAAGAGTGCACTTTTTGTAGTCATGAACTTCAGGGATAACAGAGGACATGAAGCTAAATTTGCACTTAGAGGTGCAACTATTGAAACAGATTGTTCTCTGTTTTGTGAGAAGAAAAAATGAATCTTGGCAGTTCCTCAGTTCTTCACAACATGAAGCTAAAGGTCAATATTAGTAATAGTGAGGCAGCTGATATTGCTAAGTGCTAGTAAGTGGCCATAATGCACTGCAGTACACATAAAATAACTTCATGCATTCTATACAGGTATAATCAGCAGGTCCATTAAGTGGCATATTAAATATAGGCCATAAAACAAACAGAAGAGCGTCAACTCTTTAATAATGTCAAACAACAATCAAATCTTCAGGTCAGAATCATTGTCCATGTAATAAGACAAAGCGTCCTTTTAAATCAAAATTCTTTTCTTTGTCATCTGTGTGCTTCAGGGCAGAATTCTTCCCTCTTACAGACTTCTCCTTCTGCAAGAGATGCAATTTTTTCCTCCAGTCTTACTTTTTTTTTTTTTTAATTGTTTCCAAGAATTTCTCTCCTAAATGAGACTATTTTCCTTCGAAGAAGTAGTAAGAGCTTGGCTGACCTGAACACTTCACCTACCTTTCAGAGTATATCTCATCTTCAATATCAAGAAAATGTTCAGTCTTAGATCTGAATAATGAGTTGAGATTTTTTTTTTCAACAATAACTGATTTTTTTTTATTATTTTTTTTTTTATTTTTTTAACACTAGACTTCAGGATATCCTCAGGTTTGGAAAGTGTAGACTGTTTTACTCTCCTTTTATACTCTCCAATTTTTATAATGAGACATCACTTGTCCATACTTCTGCTTACTCAAAAACACTTACCCAAGTATCTGCATTATTAGTTTTTCCTTACACTTGTTAATAATTGGGTTTTTTCCAAGTTACCTCACATTGGTTATTGTGTTGCAGTTTTTAAAATTAAAAATTTTTTTTTTTAAAAAAACTGTTAACGTTTTTAAACAATAAAGCAAAACAAAAAAGTGCACATGCACCTAAAAGGAAAATGTTTTTTATTTCTCGGGCACACTACACTAGCATAGTGTTAGCCCTATCATTCCTCTCTACAGGTTTCATTACTTAATGCCATGTTCAGGGCAGAGAACAAATATTCTCTAAGCTGTCCACCTGCTCCACTGCAGATGTCTGGGACCAGATCCAGTCAAATATGTAACTTATTTTTACATGATAGCACTTCATTTCAGATCATCCTAGAAAAAATGAATATGATTTAACATTTGAGTCAGTAAAAATATTAAGGGGGATTGTCTAGGATGCCAAATATATAGGCAGTGTCAGAAGGACTGAATAGCACCTCTGGTTATCTATTTCAGAGGTTAGTCTATCTGGTCTTTACCTTCTGGTTATCAGTTATAATTATCACTTAAAATTAAAGAACAACCACCTAAAGTCATGCATCCCATTTTCAACCACGGTCATAAGCAGACACTTAAGAAAGAATAAGATCAATGCAAACACTTCCTGTTAATGCTCTAACAACTTCCCATTCTCTGTTAACATTTAAGGGGTTTCAGAAGTCAGAAATTATTTCTATGGATGCATGTATATTACAGTTTTAGCTTATGTGCTTCTTTAGGAAATATTCTAGTCACCTTCATTTACTGCACTTTGATTTGCCTCTACAAATTTCCTTGAGGTATCTAAGACTTGCTGTATGTTGTAATCTTCGCAGAAGAGAAAATATATACAGTTACTGGACCTACAATGCTCCAGGCACATCAGGGAGCCACAGACATGTCTCAATAGCAATCACACAGCCTTCTGTGTCTGCATGCACAAGCAAGTTCAGAAAGAAATCTTGTTTTACTGTTGCTGACAACTCTAAGGTCACAGTAAGCCTTGTCTTCTTTGTCCTGTGATATGAAGCCTAAAAAGAACTCTTTATGTTAATGGCAGGCAAAAATTAATTCTGTATGTGAATGACTCCTGAAAATTCAAAGCAAATGCAAATCCCAAATGATCACACAAAAGGTGGAATTCTCCTCTTTATAAGATCGGAACTATTTCATAATCATATGATGTGTTTATGATAAATTAATTTGCAACTAATTAGAAAAATCTAACACCATAATACACAAATACAAAGGCCAACAGCTCATAACCTGTAGCTTTACTCAGGCACTTAAATAATTGCAAGTTCCAGACAGGAGTTCCTACTATTTGTTTCAATGTTTTCAATTAATTTCAAGTGACCCTCAATAAACCATAAAATACAAAGTTAAAGTATTTTTAAGAGCTAATATAACTTTAGAGAATGAAAACTACTCTCTCACACTTTTTCACAAAGTCAAGTAACAGGGCCTATGTCACAGATTTATTTTCACATAAAAACCCCAAATATTTCTAGTCTAACTGATTGTTCAAAACATAAGGAGGAAAATAGATGGTAATGCTGCTGATGCTTATTATTATTATGTATTAATTAATTGTTTAATTAATTCATTATTCTAATTATTTAGATGGCATCCTTAATGTTTTTGACTCATTCAAAACCAATGAAAACATTATTTTAAAGTTAATTTTCTGTAAATCAGAAACTTTTTTCATAAATGGATTTGCTACAAAGAAACTTTGAAAAATGTCAAAACCTGTTTATAATAAAATATTTGGTCAATTCTACTCAAGAATCAGTAAAATTGACACGAGTCTGGTCATTTTGCATTCTTGTTTTGTCTCTAGAATGCATGAAAGACAGCAGCTAGATTAGTAGTGCTACAACACATTAGAGATGGGAAGATCAATGGAAACCTTCTATTCTGCAACGTGAACTCATTTTGAGTTCATCTCATGTGTTACAGGGAATGAAGACCCAATTCCAGAAGCCAGGAAAGAGTGGAACCTTATGTTGATCATATAAAGATCTAAAACTTCTCCAGAAATTCAAAGGCTGTGGTTGCTCCCTTGTTTACTCTTTCAATGTTCAGTGATGTTTAATGAAAAAGAATACTATAAAACAATACAGATAAATATACAAGAATAATAGGGATATATAATGGGTTTAGATCTGTAAATTAAAACCTTCTCAATGTTGGCTATTTTTACATAAATAAGCTAAATATTTCATACAAGATGATATAAATAATCTGGAAAGACAAACATTCATAATGAAAAGGGGTTTGCAGTCCAAAAGGGGGATTTTATATAGTTTAGATCTCTCTTCATAATATTAGTGTTCAATTATTACATTAGTATTATGTGCAATGTTTTCTGTGTTTTATAATACAGCTGAAAGGGAAAAGAACCTTTTCTACAAAAATCTTGTTTCTGCATATGTGAAACATTTTTTTTTGTAAAATTTTTCACTTACCTACTTAATATTACAGAGGAAACTTTAGATAAAATTACAGTGATTTTTTTTTATTAGGTGTGAATAGACATGACTAAACTATTAATGTTGGATATCAACCTTTGGCATGTTCCAGTGACATACATGGAAAAAACCTTACATACATACCTTTCATACATAATATTTTCAAAGACACTGATGGATCTTATGAAGAATGATCCAATTACAACTCAACAGTCTCTAGATCAGATGTTTAACTTTTAAAAAGAGTAAAGATTAGTGAGGCAATTAAAAACTGACTGGTGAAAAACTTGAGATGTTTCTGAAACATCTTCACTGCTATTCAGATCATATTTGAACTCTTACAAAATAAGCCTTTATTATTGATCAGTATCTTTAGAGTGTTGGCATCAAAACTGAAGGTCCTTGTAATGAGCTCATTATTATACTGTATTTATAAGAACACCACCTGTTTTTACTCTGTGTATTTATTATGCATCAAACAATCAGTTTACAGGCTTAGCCACTGTATCTTGTGTGGGTTTTATTTTCCCATAATAAAATAGTGTTATTTCCAGAACTTACATGTCTTCCAAAAAAGCTTTTATAAGTGACTTAATCCTAGGCTTTCACTAGTCAAAGAGAAATAAAAAATGCTGCCTTATAAATTAATCCTTTCCTGCAACAGTGAGAGAAGACATCTCTGAGAAAACCACAATCAGAAGTTACTCAGCTCTGCTAAGCTTGTGACATTTGAAACAGTTTCAGCCTAAGGTGATCACATTGCCATGTACTTGACAGGACTGCTCTGAGCAAGTGGAAAGCAGTGTTCTCAACCAGAAACAGAAAAATTCATCATTCAGATTCCTGCTGCAAGGAAGGAGTTTCAGTGGCTTAGTTAAGGTACATGTTCACATACCCACATTGGGCTTCCAAATATCATGAACTTACAGAAAGAGTTCTGTACCTTCATCCAGCTGTCTTTTAGCCCTCACATGCTGATGTTCATCAGCTCTTACTAACATGTTTATTTTTCATTAGATTTTCCAAATGCAAGGGAGAAAAGGCTACTAATTCTTCAATGAAGTCCTTTCTTTACGCCTGGGACATGTTTTCAAGAGCAGGCAATCAGATATTTTAATCATAGATAAATTAAAAATTACATTATTAAAAAGCAAGTGAGTAAAGACCAGATCTGAACTTAACTCTAAACATGCAAAAGGCAATGGGATTATATATCTATGTTTTTGGGCTGAATATCAAGTACCAGTCATACACGTAAATACACTGAAGCACTAGTTTAAAGACTCAAGACTTAAATGCAAATATTAGAGTAAACTGTTAAAAAAACTCAAAATAACATCTGTTTGTAATTCACCTAAAATTCAGACACAGAATTCTAATTCAACATACAAAGTACCTTAAGAAGAGTGACTCTGTGCAAATGTGCTTTAGTATTTACCAGTCCAATGATCAAGTGGTTTAAGGTCTGATATAGCAATGAAAAATTCATATTCTGTCTTTAGTAAAATATATTTACCTCTATTAAATATATCATAATTATATTGCAATATACATATCTTTATTGAGACTTTGCTTACTAATGCCAGTAATATCCTCATAGAAGTTTTTGTTGATGAATGTACTCAGTTATTTTTTACCCACTCCTTTTGTTTCTCTAGCTACTTAGTAAGTGTATATTTATGTAGCCATGTTCTAAAAGGAATGAACATTGTAAAGATGTACATTTTTCATCTCGAAAAAAGTTTGAGGATTTCCACAGATGACTACAGAATGAAAAGAATGGTTTCAATATTCTGGGTGTTCTCTACAAGAAGTGTGGAAGTGTTTTATAATGGTACTCCCCAGGAGAAGTAAGATTTATATATAGTCATTGGCTGCCTTTCCATAGAATGGCTTCTGTTTGCTGTGATGTTTGATTTTAATGGTGAGATGTAAAAGACACCTATAGAGAAGAGAAACCAGCATATACCTGTTTGCTTGAAAATCAACAAGGTACCATCAAAAGTGAAAATCACTTGAATTGTTATAATTTGTAGTTAGAAACTGCAAATCTTATAAAAAACTGCCATAGGACAGATTTTCAAGTTTAGTAAATAAAAACAACAATTTACAGAGCTTTAGGAGCCCATATGCTCAGTTCTTGCCTATTAGATCTAAGCAAAATTAATTTTTCAGTTAGGTACTTGTAGTTGGGCACTAAAAGACATTCAGATGGGTACTAATGATGCCCAAACATTTTAATGTGTGACTGCATTGAAAATTCAATCTAACAAACATAAAAAAAAATATCTACAAGGACTTTTTGCATACATATTTTCACATGTGTGGGAAAATCTGCTTGACGTTCCCCTACAGCTAATATCTAAAATAGTCTGTGGGCACAAACACTCATGTCCTCTATTTTACACTCTTATCACATCTTTCTTTTATAATGTATTCCTTTCTTTTTTAGTTTCTCTCATAATTTCCTAATTTTTACTCATTAAAAAAAATGCATATTTGCTCAAATCCACTCTTCATTTTTGTCAGGTGTATACATATATTTCTTTTCTTGCTATTTTCCTTGCACTGTAAAGAGAAAACAAAGCCATCTCTATCAAAATGCTCCTTTTCCCAGTTCCAGATATTTAGACTCTTTCCAAACCAAAGTTCTATCAAAGTTTCATTGAAACTGACACATTTTTATAAATTCTAGACTTTCATCTTAAAAAAAAAAAAGAAAAAAGAAAACAAACAAAACAAACAAACCCAACAAAACAACAACTACAAAAAAAACAAACCAAACCAAAACAAACAAACAAACAAAAACCCCAAAAACAAATCACTAAAATCCATGTCTAATGTTTCCCAACAGCTACCAAATTTTCTTTCTTGTTGACTATGTTTTCTGTCACAGAGCTCATAAATCTTTTATTTTCGCTTACACTGTGCCTTACTGCAGCAAGATGGACAACAGGACTACTTTGCTACAGTATAAGAGTTTAGCATTCCAGGAACAGAAAACCAAGCAACTTGTATAGACAGAACATCTCCTTATATTTTGCCTATCACCAGCTCCCTCATTTGATGTGTGGAAGCATTGAATCACTAGAGCTTCTTACGTAATCAGTAGAAAATGTAGTAAGATTTTTTTTTTTTTTTTAAAGATTCTGAATTGCTCCAGTGGCACTGTTATCTCCAGTGATGGAACAGGTTGGGCTTCTCTGAGCAGCTAGATATATCTTAGTAAATTAAGTTACAAACAGTTGTGATATAGATAGAGACAGCTGATCAGCTCTCTACCATTTATGTCTTAGATCTGTGCCTGGTGTTATTTTGTCTTAGGCACTTCATTCTCTCCCAAATTTTTGACAGGATAGCTGCCTGGTTTGCAGAGAAATGGGTGTAGCTTTTCCACCTCTCTGTCCTCTTGTCTGTTTTGGAAGCAATAGAGATTTCAGTAGTTTGGCATGTTCAACCAAAATCAGTTTGCTGTAGTGTTGAAGAACCATCCCTGGCACAGTTTAGTTGATCGTTAACCTCTGATTCACATCTAGGACAGACAGACACTTATTCTTTGATATTTCAGAGACTTAATTGGATCTTTTACTTCATCTGCTCTGATGTTTGCAATTAATTATTTTTAAGCCTGCTCACTGAAACAGCATAAGGGTACTCTTACAAAGAGACAGTGCATAAGTAAATAGGTAACAGGTTAGTTGAACACAATCATTACAGCAAGAGAAAACAGAGAAAGGAAAAGTAACACAGAGGAAGTGTTGGTCTATTAGAAAAAATGTGGTTTTGAACAAAAATTACTGAGCAATACAACCATATTGTTGCCTTAGGATTTCATATATTTGTAGATTTTTATATAGCTGTTTAGTTTCTTACATTCTGAAGTAGTAGCTTGCAGCTTCTAACCTATGTGACACATTCTTGAATCTCTTTGTCATGGGGAAAGCAATAGCTATAACATTTTGCTTGAAACTCCTGTACCAGAACAAAGATGATATCGTTTTAGTCAAAAGAAGAAGGAAGGCCCAGAGACCTTGGAGAAGTTCCAGAAAGAAGATATCATATGAAGAAGATGAAGATGATAAACTACAAGGGGTCCTGAGACCTCTGACTCAATTTCAGAGAAGGCATGTTGGGGGGCGGATCTAAGGAGTTTCTGAGGATGGACAATTATTAGATTGGATGTAACCTTTAGATGGGATAATTAGGAGTATTATAAAATTAATAAAATCCCTATGTTAGAGGGAAAACATAAAGCTCAACTTGGCTCATCTTTAGCACTTGTCCCTGCACTGAGGGGGCTCCCCCCTCACCCCCTTGGTGAGCCATGAGGAGCCTCAAGTCCTGCTTGAAGAACAGGAGGATGATATTGGGGGAAGGACACGTGTCTCTCTGTATGGTTTCTATGCTTTGTACCCCTAAAACCCTGTAAGTAAAGAACTCGTCTCTACCTTACCCAGATTATATTGTCTTGGAAAGTTTTTCCATAGAATTTCAGGCAACAATATTTTAGGTTTTGTTTATTTTTTTCAGAAGTCTTTGCAAGTCCAGAGCCAAAGCTTGGAATAAATATTTTTTTAAACTATGTGCAATAGAAGTAGTAAAAAAATACATCAGCTGCATCAGTCCTACTTCTGCAATATTGACCTGTTACCATAAAGGAGGAAAAAAAATACAAAGTGAAAAAATTACAGTGAGCTACTGCACATTTTCCCATCCTTTTTTATTTATTTATTTTTTTAAAGTTATATATAAATGTACAGTAAATGTATTATTAGATCATTTTGGATCTTTGTAATAAAATTGGAAAAGTCAAAATATGGATGAGCATCATGTTTCATCATAATGAAAAATAATACTTCATCAGTAACCTTTAAAGGACAAAACAGATAGTATTTCATAAAATAACTTTTAAAATGACTTTCTAAGGTATACTCCTCACTCTAAGCAAGATTCCAAGTAGTGCCCATATAAGTCAATGGAAAAGAGACCTGCATTGCCCCAAGCAAGAATTTGATTTTTATATTTCACAACACTTTCACCTCATATATTAAACTTACTGTAAGCTATACTGTTTGTTTTGATTTAGTTTGTTTAAGCATACTCAGGATGCCTAAAGCTCTTTAGCTTTATATATTTATGCATTAACCATCAAATAAATAAGTACCATGATGGAAATGCACTCAGGCCTGCAAGAATGTTATTTCCTCTGACTTAAAACATTTTATAAACATTTTATTTTTCCTCTTTCTCTCCTAATTGAAAATATTTATTGCTTTTCTATGCTGTTTATAATCAGGTGCTATAAATAATGTTGATCAAATAAGGTTGTTAGTAGTTGACATATTCCAATATGATTATATGTCTTCATGAAACCAGGTCCCTTATTCTTAACTAAACATAAAAATCTCTAGGGTCACTAGCACCGAGGTTCACTACTCTTAATTTTAGGACACAAATTTTTATTTTTTTTTAAATATTAGCTGAACATGTAAATTATTTCCATAATATCAAATAGATGAAGCAAATATAATTTCACTTTTCTGTCAGAGAAACAATAAAGTTTTCAGTACAGCTGTTTTGTTTCCTGCCTGTCCAAAATATACTCAGGATCTCAGCTACTCTGTACTTGCTACAGAGTAAGATAGAAGTAAGAAATAGAGTAAGTCCAATCTGCCAGTCTAGCCTGAACATGTCCAAATGAGAAGCTGTATGTAGAATTCATACCATTTTTACATATTCTGCATCTCCATCAGCTACCTGAAAACATTTTATGAAGAGAAATAGACATTTATTTTGTCTCAGGATGGAATTAATTGCATTACAAGAATCTGTTTCTCTGTTTCAATTACCAAAAGAACTTCGATAATTGCTTCCAATGTGAATATCTATACAGTAGCTGGCAAGTTTTAGGTGAAGTAAAGCCCACTTGGGAGACAAAACATAAATTTACCTCCAAATTAAAATGTGAACTTCTACCAAAAAATCTTCATTATATAAAATTTAACCTTTCTGCTGTTATGATAATATGAAGCAGAAATATGGTTATCCAACTTTGACATCGTATTGCTAATGAATTTCAACAATTACAGTCTATAAAAACAGATCTGGAATGGGCCTAGAAAAAACATTCAATATGTGCTGTTGTTATGTACATTATTTTATAATTTTACTTTCATGCATCATGTAATGTGGAATCAGTAAAGAAAAACTGAATGTAGTTATATCATTAGAAGTTCTGGTCTAAACTAGTTGGGGCAGAGACAAACCTTCTAGTAAAGACTACTACACAAAGTCTGGATGATAATAATTAAACCCACTTTCTTCCTCTGCCTCTTTCCCTTCTGTTGTTTACAACTATGTTTAGGACAAATGTCTGGAATTTAACAAGGAATTATTGTTAAAGAAATGCCCTATAAGATTATTGTTGTTGTAAAAGAGAATGGCTATGTTTCTACACTTTAGTTTACCCTTATTTTGAGAATTTACCTGCCTGATCTCATCTTAGTTGTGATTAGTTTTATGTATCATAAATACATGATTCTTAAAGACTAGATTTTTAATTGGAAATATCTCAGCAGAAACAGAAAAAAAACTCCCATGGTTACTTCTGTGTTGAATTTTCATATGGCCAAATTCATTGCATAAGCATAAGGGAGGTATATGAAATGCCAATCTTTTCTGTATGTACAGACCATCCACTTTCTCTATTATGTCTGCATATGGTTAAAATTTATATGAGCCAAAAAAGGAACCCAATTAACATCTTGTTGAAAATAGCAGTACCTAGTATTCAACAACACTAAAATAACAGGATGCTCAGATCAGAGCTGAATACAATTTCTGCTCCAAAATCAAGTAAGTGAAACATATGTAGCTTAAAAAATTACACCAGCTACAAGCTCCAGTCTATTCAAAATTGTAGCCTTTGTTACTTTCTAACAAAGTTTTCACCATTGTGCTTAATTTTCTGCTGAATGATGTTTCAAACATGAAATTTCCTTAACTCTTCAAATACTGTATTATTCCCCTTCATGTTAATTGTCCATTTTCTGTTTTCAATCTATATTATTAGTTTAAGAATTTCTTTAAATTTATATAGATTAGTTAAGCTTCCAATTTAGATTCCAGTATGGAAAAGTAGCTCTAACACATACTAAATTCTGAAAATAGATTGAGAAATCTGAGTCATGACAGACCAAGAACATACGTTTTAGAAAGTATCAATAGAGTTGTTTGATCCAAACAGAAATAAATTGGCTGAAAAAAAATAAAATAAGCTAAAATAGCTGCGGGGGTGGGGGGGGGAAAGAAAANAAGATTTTTGCTTTTTAATTTTTTTGTAATAACTGAGGTACTGTCTTTCTCCTTGCACTGATATATTGCATTTGACACTCTTCAAAAAAAAAAAATGTGAAAAAAAAAAAAAAAAAAAAAAAAAAAAAAAAAAAAAAAAAAAAAAAAAAAAAAAAAAAAAAAAAAAAAAAAACAACCCACAACTGGTAATTCAGAGATGCTTTTCTAGCCTTTCTTTTCATGAAAATCTCAACATTAAAATAATATGAGTTTAGATTTTTTTTACAATGAAAGTCCTACTTTATGTTTTATTATTTGAATATTCTCTTTGTCTCATTCTTATTAGAAAAATTTCAAATTATTTAACCATATAGTTATCTTGTTTTTAAGCTTATTTTCAGTTATGTCAGTTGGTGATTAATTTGGTTTATTTTTTAATCATGAAATCTTAACATCAGTAAATTGCAACAGCGTTACTATGATATTTCTTTCATTTCAATGTTTTCTTCTAGCTAGAGCTTATACTATCCTAAAATACCTAAAGATAAAATAAAAGATGATGTTAACACACACTTATTTAGCCCACGTGTGTGCTCTAACTTTTTATATATCAGCCTTTTGAATAATATCTTTTACTTATGCCTCTAACTAGTATTTTCAAGGGGGGTTTAGGTCTATTTATGTGAAGCTTTCCTTAATATGGACCACTTGCAGTGTTTATTTCACATCTCTTGATAGAAAGGGTATACTCATGACTAACTGTAGGCAAGACTTATTGCTGCTTTATCAAGACCTGTTTCCTCAAGATTTCTTCACAAGAACACTTATTCTCTGTCTTTTTTTTTTTTTTTTTCCCTTAAGACTTCCCACCTTTCAGTAATTTTTTCTGCTTTTCACCTTAAATTTCTATCTCAAGTTTTATTGTCAGGGTCCACCTTCTTTTTCCTGCTTATACGGTACTCATCTGGTCTCCTCTCATGATTAGAGCTTTCAGGCAGTTAGAGATAATGTCTCTTTTCAGCTGCCAGCAGAATAATTTCTATGTTAAATACAATTTTTAGACATTGCATAACAAGAGGGCTTCTCAGTTACATTTTGTTCTTCTAAGTTGTTATTAATGAGCAATTATTCACTTGTTTCAGATACAAAAGAACATTCAAGCAGCAGATAAAAATTAAAATCTATTTGAAAGCATCTAATATGTATTGAAGTCTGTCTTTATAGGAACTTTAATATATATAGGAACCTCACAAATAATACCTTTGTGAAGTTGTAAAATTATCAGAGTTTTTTTGTCTTTTCTAAATTTACCTTTTACTTAATTCTGTATGTACTCACCTATGAAGTTTTTGGAAAAACTGGAGTCTGACTTCTGCAGTCCTGAAAAAGGACAGCTTCTTGAGTCTAAAACAGTTATTCACAGATCCATCATAATAAGGTATGACCTTGTCTAGTTGTAGAACAGATATATTTTCCTTCTACAAATGACACGAATGTAATCAGTTTTGAATGCCCCACTCAATAGAAGTTACTCTTTCACCTTCAGCTAACATTAGAACTCTCTCTGTATTTGTGTTTTGTTCTCCAGACATATACCTAGAATGGACAGTGTTTGTTAGTGGACTTTACTCTGAATTTTTCAGATAGAGGCATCAGGCCACTGGATTTGGTGTGCTGTGTAAGAAAGTTGAAATTAGATACACTTATTTTAATTTTCCTACATAACTCTCAGTCTTTATTGACATGGCATTCTTATTCTGTGAATGGGAATGTCCATTACTGCTTATCACGAGTCCCAGTTCAGATCAGGTGGGAATTCAAGGTTTGCATATTGCTTTGGTCACTTCCCACCTCATTCAGGTGTTTTTATTTCCATCATAGAAGTACCCAGAAATGGAATTCAACCATCAGAAAAAGTTATCATGCATATGCAAAAGAAATGTTTTCTACACATCACTAATATTGAAATGGAGGAAAAAAAAAAAGTAAAACATAAGATTTCTTTGTTTTATTACTATGCATATTTTCTAAATATGCTTTCAAACCTTAATCTTGGTGCTCTCTTTCTCTGTTACCATTTGTCTGTGTCTGTATCTTCCTCACTTTAAATGCAATAACAGTACCTCATACATTCAAAATGGATTTAAGTTTTTCCTTCTATTTTTTAAAGTTAACTAGCCATTCAGTAGTTGTAAATGATAAATGAGGAGGAATTTAATTTGATTATTCATTTTTCACCTGAAAAAAAAGCTAGTTTCTCTATTGCATATATATTTCATAAGTCTTTCTTGAAAATAAGTAATGGATCTACTTCTGTGTAATATTACTGAGCCAATATTGCTATAGCAAAATAAAAATTAAATAAAGATAAAATTAATTAATATTTTTGAGTGAATTATATTAACAGCTTTTTGGTTACATAGATTGCAATTATATAAGTTTCCTGCTAGGCAACAAACTACTCACAGAGCTCTAACTTATGAAAATTTCACAGAACATATCCTGGAATTTTCAGATGCTTTATCAAAATGTAACTTTCTGACCACTGAAATACCTGACGTGTAAGAGTGCACATAGTGAAAAAGAGATAGAAGGAATATACCTGGGCAACCTTGTTACAATCATCTATTTCCTGGAAAATAGTATGTAAACTGCTGCCAATCTGAATGGCTAAATCATTCTGCCTCATGAATGTCTATACAGATTGAAAATACTGCATAAAAGAGCAAGATACTAGAAAACTTAGTTTCCAGTCATTTGCTGTTGATAGATTCTATTCTGTGAAGCATACCATTTCAGTGGGATTTAAGTATCGTGCTCATGAACAGGACTGGTGCTGAGTCACAAATGTTATTTCACACATTGCAGCAAGTTCTCTTCATTTGGTTCAGAAGCCTGAGAGTCTAAAAACAATCATTCCACTTCATGGTTATGCGGTTCTTCATAGTAATATGTAGTGTATACAGCCAGTAGTTTATAGTACCTTTATATAGGAGGTTTCATGAGTGCAGAATTCACATTCTTACTGATGCTTACTTTGAAGCCATAGGTACTTAATGAACTACCCTCAATCAGAATTTACTCTTATTGTTATAATAACAAAGCTGATGCCTAACATGAATGAACAAGAAGGCTGGTTCAATGACATCTCGTGTTTTGACCTTATTATTGCAGAAACTAATGATTATAGTCACTGATGGGCCAGCTGTTCTGCCTCAGTTCTGTAAATTAAAATTAAACTTTCCTGAAACATCTACACCCTTATTATGTGCAAAAGAAAAAAAAAAAAATTAAAAGATAAAAGCAAAAAATCATCCTGCTAGTTGTCAGTACTTATGAATGTCAGTATAGATATTGTTACCTGATCATTATCAGAAGACCAATGTTGCTATTTTCTCATCCTAGAAACAGAATCTGTATGAACATGGAGGTTATGTTAGTATTTTTCCGTCCTCTACAATGACTACTTGGGGTTTCCTACAACATTTCCCCCTTAGCCCAGCCAAGCATAGCTGAATACTTCTGAGTATCAGTGCCCTGAGCTGTAGGACCATGACTGTGAGAATGATCAAGCCTCAGTTGATCCTTAAATTGTTCAGGATCTGCTGCTCCAGCTGGGTACTTACAAAATTATGGGGCCTGATGAGATTCATCCAAGAATCTTCAAAGATCTAGCTGATGTTATCAAGTACTGCTGAGCTGAGTTGAGCCCCAGCCTAGTGGTGCAGTCCAGGAATGGAGCAGGCAGCAAGCACAGCCGAGTCACAGACATGGGTCCAAAGTGGCAAACACAGCTGAGGGGTGCTGGCAGTGCGGCAGGAAGTCGAACCTGAGCGAAGCCAGATGGCACAGCGCAGAATCAAACCAAAGCAGAGCAGGGCAGTGTGGTTCAGTGCAGATGATCCAGCTTTTTTGGGGGTGGTTCGTCACTCTTTTTTATTGCCTTGTACTTGGGGATGAGGAACACTGGCTGCAGAGAGTGTCTTTGTCTCAGGAACAACCTTGTTTTAGTCTCAGCAGCCAAACAGAACTGAGTCAAGGTGGGGAACATCTTTTGTGTGTAAATCATCCTCTCCTTCATATACTTTTGTTATAAATATTCTTCTGTTACCTCATATTTCTTATTTCATTGCTGTTTGTTTTCAGTAAATTGTTATTTCATCCCAAATTCTGCCTTTGTCCCCTTCTCACTGTAAGGAGTGGGAGGAAGGGGAGCAGTTTGTTTGTTTGGAGTTTAATGCCCTGCTGGTTTTAAACCACCACAACAGAACAAAATATTTTTCTAAGATGAAAGAAAGGTATCTGTGAAGATTGCTTCTTTAAAGGACACAGATTTTTGTACAATTGTTCTATTAAAAATCTATTTGAGATGAAATATTTTCCAACATTCAACTAAATTAACAACACCTATTGGTCAACACATAAGAAAGTATGAATCTCTCAATAGACAAAGGGTTCTTTTTTTTTTTTTTTAATTCCCCTTCTTAGGCAGTTAGAAAATTCTGGTGCATAAAGCTGAGGTTTTATGCAGCCACAGATGAGACTCCCATCCCTGAGGAAGGATCTATGCCACCTATTGATACTTTCAGCTGCAATATATGTAAGGATGAATATACACTCATCCCATCACACGAAGATCCTTCCCACTATGTATATATGTGATCACAACAGGATGAAATTAGCATGCTCCTTCACAGTATTATTTTCATTATTAAAAAAATGCATTTTCTAGGTGATATAGATACAAATTGCACTTCATAGTCCTTTCTGTGTGCTTCATCAGTCTGAACTGCAATTGTTAGACTGAACCTTAAAACTTTTAGCATGAACAGGGATTTTTTTTCAATGTAGTATTTTATGGCTGTTGAGCATCTGATATATTTTAAATGTTGTCTCTCCCCAACTCTGAATGTAGGGCTAAATAATGAACATTCACAGAAATTGGTTCAATTACATGATTGCCAGAGGTAAATGAAGGCTTCAGAATACGACTTGCAATAAACCAGGTAAGCAAGTTCATTTTCCTCTCAGCACTGTAGAGGGAATAGCATTAAGGTAGCATTTTTAAGCTCCTTGGATTTGAAACCAGGCTCTTGGGTCTGAAGAAGAAGATTTATAACTAAGAGTGTGAAAGACCCAAAGAGCTTGTGATTCCAGCAGCCACTGAGATGTTATGTTGCAGAACAGAGCCCAGAGAGACTTTCTGTCTCCTACTCCTCCTTAATCAGGTCTCTGTTCTTCCCAAAGACAAAGAAGAACTTGCATTTCATTCTGTCCCTTCCAGGCAAACCACACAAAATAAGAAAACAACAGAGAGACACTAAGAATTGCTGTCTTCTAACAAGGAACCTACAAGTCTAAATTTACCGGAATAAGGTAAACAGTAGTATGCTCAATATTATATCTTCAGTCTTGTTCTCTAATTCATGGTACCACTAATTCCGCAGTCCTTATTATCTTTGTCTTTCGTCCTAATGCATATTTAAAGGAATAGGTCAAATAGTATTTCTATGCTAAGACACCATAAAGACATACACTGACTAACTGTGAACAAGCTTCTCAGAAGATAATAAGAAGAAATTAGCCTGTGGAGTCCTACGCTGCTGTGGCTAGACCACTTTGAGTCCTAAACTAGCCTAAGTCAGATAGCATTTTCAGATGAAGAGGAGGCAAAAGCCATGGAAAAGCCAATTTCCCAGTCATATGGAAGCCAGAAAGAAATTAGAAGTTACTAACATAATCGACTGTTAGGAGAACTGCCCAGTATTCATTTACATGCTGGAGGACATAGACACTGGAAAAGCCTGGTGACACTGAACTCATGTTATGAACAAACTTCAGTTTATAGATAATAAGCTGTCCTGACAGGAAGAAAACATACCGGTGAAATTTTATAGGCTACTGCTCATTATCAGCCAGGTAGTACAAACAGAAAAAACCCATCTCATGCAGAATCTGCAAGTTTTGCATATTAATGGTTATTTCTTATGCTAAATTATAATTTTTATGTTGTGCTGAGAGATAATTTCATTGAAATGTATTTTTAAAACCTGTGTTATGATAAAGAAATAGACAATCTTGAAAAACATTGAAATACTTCTAGTGAATGGGTATGAGGAAATTTAGATTCTTGAAGTGATAAAAATACCTCCTATAGTTACTATGTGAATGGAAGGAATTACTTTCCTTTCAACCAATCATAATGTCTAGGAAAGGCACAGTCAAAATGAACTTGCCCAGTTATTTGAAGCTAGAAATTCTCATTTTGGACTGCTGTTTCAACTTAGAATACAACTAAAATTCTGAGTAAAAACCACCATTATGACTTCAGAGGGCAAATAAGTAATTAAAAACAATATCATAGTGTTTGAAATTATAAATGTCTTTAAAATCCTCAATTTTTAGGTATTTGAAGGCAGTTGAAGGCAGCACTAGAGCAAAGGACCTATTTGTAGCATAAACTAGATATCAGAGTAGTTGATTTAGCCCTTGATTACTATGCTGTTCCTCGAAAATAAGAATGAGAAAATATTGCTGGATGCAAGGCTGGACTGTAGTCCCAGAGTGTTTCCATGGAAAGCTTCTTACTACATAAGATAATGACAAAAGGGTAGCTAATCACATTCTGAAAGCTGGTTTAGATAAAATATATTCATACCATTTGAACCTCTTAACCACAATTTGAAAAAAAAGATAAATCTAATAGTAAGCAAATGATTATGTTGAGTACAGAAAACTTCAGTCAATTGAAGACAGCTACCCATTTCCATACTTAGTTGATTAAGTCATTAAACTGTCAGAATAAAAAAAAAATCTTTCAGTATTTTGCTTCTGGTATTTGGATGTCACCATGTGAAATTAACACTTGCAGATAAAGAAAGAACTACTTTTTTTTCCTAAATTCAGAGAGGTTGGAGACCCAAGGAATGCCTTCTTAAGTTGTGAATGCCCTGGGAATGTTTCAATAGGTAGGAAAGGATCTATTAAAAATTTTGAGACAAGAGAATAACTTCACGACTTAGATGACTCAATTCTTTTTTTCTTGAAATCTGGAAAGAGCATCTGGTAAGAGTGAAAAAGAATTTTAGAATGAGAAAAATAAGTGTTATTTTGTTAAAAAGTAAATTCGTCTCTTTCAGATACAGAGCTGACGAAGATGGGTTTCTCAAGAAACAGAAAACCAGCATTAGGACAGAAACAAAAAAGCAAAGTGATTTTCAAGTTCCACAAAAGATCTGTCTGAAAGTTTCCATTACAGGTAAAACTATGACATTTCCAGTAGGATTTTGTCCAGACTATATAACATCTGAAACTTCTGTAGTGCAATGAGCTGTGGGTCAATCCAGGAGACTCATGGAGTGCATTGAGGGTAACTTCTTAAGACAGGTACTGGATAACCCTGAGCAGAGGCGATGCCGTACTGAACCTGTTGATCACCAGTGCAAGTGAGCTAATTGGTGACATCAGGATTGGAGGCAGTCTGGACTGTGGTGATCACGAACAGGTATAGTTTGCAATCCTGAGGGATATGGGAGAGTTGAGGAGTAAAGCTGGGACACTGAATTTTGGGAAAGCAAAATTTCAGCTGTTCAAGGCATTTGTCAGGAGAACTACTTGGGCAACTTCCCTCAGGGGCAAGGTGCAGAAAAGAGCTGGAAGATATTTAAGTACACTTTTTATATAGCACAACAGCTACCAATTCCTGGGCATAAGAAATCAGGCAAGGAAAGCAAGAGACTGACCAGTCTGAGTCAAGCAAGACCTACTGGTCAATCTAAAGGGCAAGAAGGAAATGCACAGGTAGTGCAAGCAGGGACAGGCAGCCTGGGAAGAGCACAGGGATGCTGCCCAGCTGTGTAGGGAGACCAAGACACAAATGACACTGAACTAGGCAAGGGGCACAAAGAATAACAAAGGCTTTCACCTGTGCCCAAGAGTATCACCAGAATAACTCTTGAATTCTCTCAGGCTTGGTGCTGTGACCACTTCCCTGGAGAGCCTGTTCCAGTGACCAACAACCCTATGGGTGAAGAATATCTTTTCCAATATCCAACATAAGCCTTCTCTGACATACCTTCAGGCTGTTCCCTCAGGTTCTGTCACTGGTCACCATAGAGAAGAGATCAGTGCCTGCCACTTCTCTTCCCCTCATGAGGAAGATGTAACTGCAGTGAGGTCTCCCCTTAGTCTCCTCTTCTCCAGGATGAACATACCAAGTGCCCTCATGACTTTCCCTCAAGGTCCTTCACCATCTTCATTGTCTTCTATTGGACACTCTCTAATGACTTAATATCTTTCTTATATTGTGGAGCCCAAAACTGCACATAATTTTCAAGGTGAGGCTGTCCCAGTGCAGAGCAGAGTGAGACAATCCCTTTCCTTGACCGGCTGGTGATGTTTTGCCTGATGTCCTGTGTCGGGTTTGTTCAGCTCCCCGCCAAACACAGCTGTGAGCCGGCTAGCTCTCCCCACCCTACTCCCAACAAAAGGGAAAAAACTTAGTAAAAGGCAAAATTAGTAAAGGAATATATATTTATTTATGGATATTTCATATATATACAGCTAAATACTATGTACATATAATACAAGGTTTCCAAACAAATCCCAAACACTCCCCAAAAGGAAAAAGGGGAAAAGACTGAAAAGAGTAAAAACAAAACAATTCCACTCAATCAAATTCCAGGAATTAATTCAGTAGAACAATTAACACAGAGAAGATCTCCCCAATTTCCCTTAGGAGAGGTGAGTGCCTTCCCTCCTCTGTCGACAGAGACAACAGCTCTCAGCCAGGCCTGAGCTCAGAGAGAAAAGCTGAGGCTTAAACACCGAGAGCTGCTGGCTCTGTGTCCACCCGACAAGAGAGAGAAGAGGAAAAAGCCAAGACAGGAAACTTCCCCCTGCCTTTATACACCTGATGACATAAGGGAATGATATGGAATACTTCCTTAGTTTTGTACCCCAGTTTCTAGGGAAGGCCTACAGACAAACTACCACATGTCCCCAGGACACAGTTGGCCCTCCTGGCTGCCAGGGCACTGCTGACTCATATTCAACTTGTTGTTGACCAGGACCCCCAGATCGCTTTCCATGGCACTGCTTTCCAGCATCTCATTTTCCAGCCTGCATGTACATCCTGGGTTGCCCCATCCAGGTGCAAAATCCAGCACTTTACCCTATTGAACATGATATGGTTGGTGATTGCTCAGTCCTCTAATTTTTTGCTGTGTCTCTGCAGGGCCTCCCTGACTCTGAGGCAGTCAACAGCTCATTCCACTTTTGTGTCATCAGTAAAGTTGCTTAGTATCCCTTCTAGTCCTGCATCCAAGACATTTATGAAGATGTTGAAGAGCATAGGGCCTAAGATGAAGTCCTGTGGAATCCCACTAGTGACAGGTCATCAGTCTGATGTTAACCCATTCACTGTGACCCTTGGTTTTTTTCCTCAGTCTTCATTTGCAACCTCTCTTCCCACAATTCTTGAGTGGATGGACAGCAGGATAGGGACTGGGAGAGCGAAGTCTCCCCCTATATAAAAGAAGATCAGGGCTGACACCGTTTCTCATCCAGATCTGGATATGATTGAGAAGGTAAGGCAATAAAGGTGAGAAAGGTTTACAACATCTGAAAAATGTGAACCTACATACGTAAATCTATGGGACCCAATGAGTTGCATCCCAAAGACCTGAGTCTGATGTAAATGCCAAGCCACTTTCTGCTATATTCGAACAGCCAAGTCATGAAGTGAAGTCCCTGTGGACTGGAAAAAGGGAACATTGTACCCACTTTTATAAGGGCTAGAAAGGCAGATCCTGAGAACTACTGACCTGTCAGCCTCACCTCTGTGACTGAAAAGATCATTGAACAAATCCTCCTAGAAGCCATGCTAGAGCACATGGAGGACAGGAATATGATTCAAGACATCCATCATGGCTTCACCAAAGGTGAGTCTTGCCTCACCAGCCCAGAGGTCTTCTATAATGGAGTGACTACATCAGTGGACAAGGGAAGAGCTATGGATGTCATTTATCTGGACTTCTGTAGGGTCTTTGTCACAATCCCCCATAGCATCATCTCTCTAAATTGGTGAGGTATGGATTTGATGGCTGAACTGTTTAGTGGGGAAGGAATCAGTTGGATGTTTGCATCTAGGGAGTTAATGGCTCAATGTACAGATGAAAATCAGTGATGAGTTGTGTCTTTCTGGGGTCCATACTGGGGTGACTATTGTTGAATAACTTGATCAGTGACAGAGACAGTGGGACTGAGTGCACCCTCAGCAGGTGACTACAAGCTGAGTGAAATTAGATATTAGAAAACAAATCTTTACTGAAAGGGTGGTCAGGCATTGTGAAAGGCTTCCCAGGGAGGTGGGGGGATTGATATCCCTGTAAATGTACAAGAAGCATGTGGATGTGGCACTAAGGGACACGGTTTAGTGGTGAACACAGTGGTACTAGGTGAAGAGTTGGATTAGATGAATGCAAAGGTCTTTCCCAATCTTAATTATTCTATGAGTGAGGTGGTTGAGGGACAGGATGCCATCCATAGGGACCTGGATAAGGTTTAAGAAGTGAGCCCATGAACCTCATGAGGCTCAACAAGGCCAAGTTCAAGGCCCTACCTGGATCAGGGCAATCCCTACTATCGTTAAAGTCTGTAGGACAAATGAGTTGAGAGCAGCCATTCTGAGAAGGACTTGGGGATGCTGGTAGGTGAAAAACTGAACATGAATTGACAAAGTGTGCTCATGGCTCAAAAAGCTAACTGTGTCCTGGGCTTTAACAAAAGAAGCATGGCCAATCTATAGAGGGAAGACATTCTCTCCATCTGCTCTGGTGTACTTCATTCAGAACTGAGTTCCTCAGTACAGGAAAGACACAGACCTACTAGAGCAGGTCCAGAGGAGGGTTCTCAGATCATGAAGTCCACAAATGAGTGGTCATTGCTCCAGCTGCCATTCTGCTCTGGGGTTAATCCCTTCTACCTTGCTGGTGGGGACAGTATGCTTAGCCACAACATCAAAGATCTTCAGGTAGTCCTGAGACCTGTCTGAACACAGACTTTCTTGCATTTGAATGAATTGCAGAACACAGCTGTTTCTAAAGCCCATTTGTGTGTTTCTAAGCCTACCTATGTTTCTCTAAAGCTTAGTCATATGTTAAGGAATTGATGAGTAAATTTTGCAGTCTTGTCAGCCTTCTAAGCCCTGGTAATTCTCAAAAAAAAATTACATAATGAACTCCACAGGCCAAAATGTTAGTTAAAAATCAGTTTCTGGTAGTTCTTGGTTGTGTGTTAATAGTTCTTCTGAAAACAATCTGGAATATGCTCGAATATTCCCTTCTTCTTCAAATGAGGAAAGAATGCCTTGCTATTAGTTTTTTGTAAGTATGGGGTATCTTCAAAATACTGTGATTTTTTGCAGTACATTTATGCAATGTCACCAGAACTGGAGATAATCACTTAGGTGGAACATATTCTTTTCCAATACAGATTTGGTATAATTCTCAGGGGAAAATAGTGAAGCAGTACAACTTCTTTTAGTGCATATTCAGCTGTAGATTTTAAAGTGCATGGCCTTTTCTGGGGAAAGGTTTGGTATGAATTTCTTCAATATATTATCATACCAAGAAACATCAAGTGTTCCAATGAATATTTAGGGGATAGTATTTCAGTGGCTTTTTTCTCTTCTCTTGACCCACCATTGATCAATAGTAAATCCTAGAAATATGCATCTAGACTTCTCAAAGCACACTCTTTAATTCTGGTCCAGATGCTTTTGTCACCTTTAGACTTTGCTGTAAAGAATTGCTTGCCCCTTTAAATGTCATTCGTCTCACTCCTCTACCTTACAGTAGCTCACTTGCTTCACTTTAGAAGATTTCTGGGGCACTTGTAATGTTAAGTTGGGGTCACGAGAGGTACATATTTCCAAGTGGTATTTGAAAAAAAGAGCCAGCTTGATGTTCTGAGGGCAAAGCAGGACATCCACTGAAAATAATATTGCATTTTGGAAGGATAACACTGCTTAGAAGATGGAATTTTCTGGGTTTGAATTGGGAATTATTACATTTTCATAGAATCATAACATCATAAAATGATTTGGTTTGGAAGGATTCTTAAAGATTATCTAGTTCCAACTGCCTTGCCATGGGCAGGGACACCTTCCACTAGACCGGACTGATCAAAGCCTGATCCAGCCTGGACTTGAATACTACTAGGGATGAGGTATTCACAACTTCTCCTACTCCAGTGCCTCACCACCTTCACAGCAAAGAATTTCTTCTTCATATCTAATATAAAACTATTATTTTTAAGTTTAAAGCCAGTCCCCCTTGTCCTATCACTCTATGCCCTAGTGAAAAGTTCCTCTCCTTCTCTCTTATACACCCCCTTTAGATACTGGAAGGCTGTTGTATGGTCTGTCTTCTTTTGTTGGGGGCCCAGAGCAGAACACGCTACTCTTTTCTCATCCTTATTGCGTTATACAGAAATGCCGGTGAGCTCCCTAGAAGTCCATAGGAATCACAGAGGAGCCAAATGAACCACTGTAATATGCAGCTTGTATTTCATGTGTGTGCCTTTTTAGACCATACTTTCTCAATCTATATAGTTCTCTGATCTGGTCTCCTGTGCAGTTTAAAAGATACAATACCCAAATTTCTCCCACCAAAGAGCATTTTCCCCTCTGATCTTTAGATTTCTTTAATATTCATTTTAGAAAGTTACCATTCTACCAATATTCTCACAAAAGTGGACAATCTTCAGAAACTTGATGTATACATATACTTAATGTGTGTATATATATATGAGCAAATATTATCATGAGTTGTTTGGAGTGCTTTCCCTCTTTTCTTGTTACTGTTACAGAAGCTTTAGGCAAAAAATATTACTGGAGAAATTAATAAACAGTTATTTTAAAGTAAATTATTGCAAAGAAATGTATTGCAAAGATAATATTTTTAAGCATAAGATATAGTCTATTCTTACAGATACATAAGGTTGCACAAGTCAGTTACACAACATTATACATATTTACTTTTGTTTTCTTAGACTTTTAAACTGATGTGCAAAATATTAAGTATCTGAGAAAAGTAGCATCTTTTTACATTACACGTTATTACAGCTAACAAAAATAATGTTCAAAAATAACAGATTAAGAGAAGAACTTAGAATGTGTCTCATGTTTTTAATTTTTTTTTTTTTTTTGTTAATTGGAGATATAGCCAGATGCTGATTTGCAGAACAGCTGGAGCTGTTCAGCAGATGACAACTCCATAGCTTTTAGTTATCACTCCTCACTTGAGATGTGATAACTGGATTCATGACTACTGCCGGACTATTTCAGGCCAAATAAACCAGATTGTTTTAAGGAAGAAATGTAAGTCATTTAGGCAAACTCAATTTACTTAAACAGAACTGAACTAAGAATGAACCCAGAAACATAACCACATTTATTTAATCTAATTTCACTACAGTGCAAAACCAAAAAGCCCAGAACTCCTGTACAGACACTGAAGAGAGAGGCATGTCTAGAGGTGATTCTTTCCACCTGAATCACTGCAAGTAAATGCTTCAATTTCTTTATCAACTATGAGGAAAGTCTTAGCTACTAGTTTAGATTCAACAACCATTAGGGCATACAAATTGATGCCTGTAGTTAGATAGAATAAATTAAAGTCTCAAAGACTGCTTCACATATGAAAGTGGTATGTGAGGTGTTTAGTGGATGAGGAATAATTCCTTCTTAAACAACTTCAACAGTAGCAGGCAAGGTCTTGATAACTGATGTATTAACTTTTCCACAGACTTCAAAGACAAAGTCATATTGTCACTGCTTGCAGCCCATATTAAATGCTTACTTTTAAACATAATTGTACCTTTACATCCCTTTTGGACAAAAACACCCAGAGGTAACAATAAGCTTTTGAGAGGGGTTGCATGAACCAAGATTTTTCATTTATTATGCTACCACCATGTAGGATACTGTACTTTTCTTCTGTGTGGTAAATTCATACCACAAACTAGTAAAAGGAAAAAGATAAGACACACCTTCTTCACTCATGTTTACTTTCCTTTGATGATATTGGGAGGAGTGGTGAAGGGTAATAAATAGTCCAGCAAAGTTGAAAGAGAACAAGTTAAAGCAACTAGATAATGAAGATAATCACTTTTATTTTTACTTATTACTATATTAATGTTGATATTATTATTTTGAAATATTTAAATTAAGTACAGCTATGTCTTCATTGCAGAATTAGCTGAAGTGATGTGGGTATGAGCAGTCAAGCTATTTTAACTATTTTAAGCAGAAACATTCAAGCTATTTAAGTCTTCACTGCCTGTGCTGCAAGGAAATGATGTCTTAGAAGTTTTCTGTTACAATACCTGACATTCTCTAGCCTTTTTCTAGTGACTGTGAAAGAGTTAACTTGTCTTTATAGACCTGATGGAAGAAAGTAATCTTATTGTGAGGAGGCTGTGAAGCTGTCTAGGACATCTCCTCAGTAAAAAGTAATCATCTTGCTAATTTGAACCAAAATCACCGTCAGGCTTAATTAGTTCCCCAAAGTCAACTACCAGCCAAAATGAAAAGCCNCCCTTTCTGCAAAGTTCAGTGATGAAGTGTTGACACGGTAACCTCAGACCTTGTCCCTGCATCTCCGATATGTCTGTGATAGGCAGTGTCAGGCTGTGGCAGATCCTCCACCCAAAGTCAATCATTCCTTCCCAGACAAACAAAACATCCTGCAAACTCGGTAGGAAGTGCTGGAAACAGAAGGGCAGCAAACAAACCAACCCACCTCCCACAGTGAGAGGGGAGGGAAGGGAAGGGAAGGGAAGGGAAGGGAAGGGAAGGGAAGGGAAGGGAAGGATATGCTGCTAATCTGCTGCTGTACCAATAGGTGTAGTGATTACTGTTTACAGAATTGCTTTTAAGCCTTCTCATTTAATCTATTGTACTGCACATAGATGAGATGGAAAATAAAGCTAGAAAAGAATGACGATAACTCTAAAAGTCTCATAGCAGATAACTGTGTGCTACATTTAGGTATATTTCCTTCACTTTTTATTTCTAATGGATTTTACAACAGAGAGGGTCATGACTCCTCCTTCATACTGACATTCCAACAAGTCTGAAGACGTATTACATATATTTGTAAGAACAACCACAAATTTCAGCCTTTCTTTCCCTCCTCAGTACAACCATTTCTGTTCTGTCATGTAAGTGTCAAATCATGTAATTAGGTGTAAAGAGGCATGTGGTGCCAATATGTAATATTGGCACAGAATGAGGGATTCCAAGAAAAAAGTGACATTTGCAGGGTAATGCCAACTGTCCACATAAACCTATCATCGCTTGACTTTTATGCTGACTTGTGAGAAGGCAAAATGCCATCCAAACAGACATTCAAGACTCCAGACAGGCAAAACATCATGTATGTATGTTATGGATTTGCTGGGAGCATAACTCCTACCAAGAATGTCAACTCATCCATCTGTCCTGAAAATGTAGATCCAGTTATGGGAATGAGTCTCAAATGACCCATCAATAATTTGGATTAGATTCTAACAAGATTCTTCTTCAACAGAGAGAAAAATTTTGGCCTACAACACCCTGTCTAGGATTAAAGATAATCATTTTAACAAAGTCTTTAGTGTTTCGCATCTCTGTAAAGTTATACATGATAGAGCATGGTGACTGTGCACCTGCTGCAATGCCCTGCCAGCACATTTCATGCTTCAGCTTTCACAGAAACTGGTTTCTAAAGTGATTGGCAGAATTAGGCTGGAGCATATCGTGTCTAAAGGTAAATACAGCAGAATTCACCTATTTTATCAAGGTTAGAAGATGCAAACCAGCCAAGTTTTTCAAGATTTGCTGCAACTCATATTTCTGATCATAGACTGGAGAGTTTTACTCTGCTGAGAACAGTACTGTAGAATGCACTTGTTGACCCAAAGACAACATATCTCTCACCATGATGCTCCATCCAAGCTAATTAACCCTGCTGAGAATTCAGATAATTAGCTTGGTCATAAAGCCTTATTTAAAGAAAGGTATTATATGTTTGTATGTTCTTGGATTATCATCCTTTTATGAAAAATAACAAAATCACAAAACCTCAGAAAATACTCAACAGCAAAACAAAACAAAAGAAAAAAACACAAGGAGTTGCTGGTGAGAATAAGTGAACATGTCCAAGCAGACCGGCTTGAAAGACATGTAGAAAGATTTTGAAGTTTACATTTTGTGTGCAGCTGTGAAACGGAATTGAAGAAGTGGTCAGCTAGAAGATGGAGGTGATTTCATAAAAACTAGAAAGAAGTGGATATGACTCCTCTTAATTCAAAAAACCGAATTTCAGTGGCTGGGCTGAGGGCCAGAACGTGTCTGCAAGGGCACAGCTGGTAGAAGAAAAGTAGTTTCCAACAACTCCTCTCACCCCTCTCCCTCCCTCCCATTTATTCTGCTTTTTCTGATCATATTTAGTAAATTTAAACTGGCGAACAAAATGCCCCCTAAACTCTTCCTAGGTATGGAATGGCCCATGAACATACTATTATACCCTTCAGTTTCCAAAACAGGATGGCTGAATGCATGTTGCCTAGTGAGAAAGGTGTCTGACCTGTGCTAAATCCAAAATTTTCAAGGGCCCTGGCAGACCTTCTGCTTATTTGCCCAGGCCAAAAGAATGTTAGAGACCTCTCTGACAATTTAATAACCCAGGCAATGAAATTCCGATACCCAGGAGATCTCCCTGGCAAGATTTATTTTACTACTTCAAGAAAACTTTAGGTTTCTCTTATTCAGTGTTACATATTCTAGATTTGAGTCTACTGAAAACAAAATTAAAGCTGTTTGAATAGCATTATTTTTTTGGACTGAAGAAAATCTACCCTCAAAACCCTGGCTGATTTTGAGTCCTGTCACACCAAAGTCATACAATTATATTAATTTCAGCACCTGCAGGTTGACAATCTGGTTGTACAGCTGGTGATGTTGACAGGAATTTGGCTTTTACAACTATGGGACCCACTTTGACGATGGAGGACTGGAAAGGGGAGAGGAGATATTCCTTACAAAGTCAAATCAAGATAATCTTTGCAGGAGGCTGAAGAAACTGATGGGGAGAGCTTTAAACTAGGAACAAAAAAAATCTCATGGTAAAGCGCAGTAATGCTCGACAGTGCTGAAAAGCAAAGGTTCAGGATGATAAAAACAAGGCAGATCTCAGAAATTATAACCAGGGCAAAAGGAAATTCAGTTGAGGCATATGCAGCCTAGGAAACAAGTATTAGGAAGTGGAGGTGTGAATGTGGGTGAAAGCTGATGAAAAACTAGACATGAACTGATACTGTGTGCCCACAGCCCAGAATGCTAGCCAACTCCTGGGCTGCATCCAAAGCAGTGTGGCCAGCAGGTCGAAGGAGGTGATTCTCCCCCTCTACTCTGCTCAGATGAGACCCCACCTGGAGTATTGCATATGGTTCTGGTGTTCCCAACATAACGACATGCAACTGTTGGATCAAGTCCAGAGGAGAGCCACAATGTTGATAGAAGGACTGGAGCACCTCTGCTAAAAAGGCAAGGTGAGAAAGTTGGGGCTGTTCAACCTGGAGAAGAGGATTTTGCATGGGGAACTCACAGCAACTTTTCAGTATCTGAAGGGGGCCTATAGGGAAGCCAGTGAGGGAGTTCTCTTCAGGAACCATAGTGATAGGACAAGAATTATAGATTGAAATTGGGGAAATTTAGGTTAGATATTATGAAGAAGTTTTTTACTGTGAAGGTGGTGAGGCACTGGAACAGGTTATCTAGGGAGGTTATGGATGTCCCAACCCTGGCTGTGTTCAAAGCCAGCTTGCATAAGGCCTTGAGCAACTTAGTCTAGTTAGAAGTGTCTCTGCCCTAGATGATCTTTGAGGTCCATTCTAACCCCTTCACATTCTATGATTCTATGTGTTCACAAAACTATGACATGATTGAGATAACTAAGGCATGGGGTGTGGCTGAAGCAACAACTCAGATGCAGGGACATTCATTGTTCTACAATGACTATAGAGGCATCTCAAAAAGTTATACCTACCTTTTAGATTACTATTTTTAGATATGAAACCCATTGTTGCTTTTAGATACTTCATTTTTCTCTAGTACCTGATTTTCAGAATGTTGAATGCCCACCTTCCCTAAAATCTACTAATATAGGTTGAGTAATATAATTTTTTTCTTACTTTTGAAAAAAAAAAAAGTCTATCACATTCATATATGAAATATGATATTGAAAAATAGCATTTTGACCACAGAGCACTTAGAAATACACATATGTAGATATGTGCAATGAACACAACTATTAATGCCAACAATTATATATGAAAAAAAATTGTTCAGAAGTACTGTAGGCTCAGTCGTTATAAGCCAAGAGGTTAATCTGTCTTTCTGTATATCTGTTCTGTAACTCAGTTGTCAGTAATGTTTACTCTGATAAAAAGAGCAGAGATGAATCCAAAGAACCCAACTAGACTATGACGTCAAATATCATCTTGTCTGTTTTTTCAGTGGTGTGAGCAACAAATATATCAAATGAGAGAATTCTATCGTATGCACATACAATGAAAAAATAAGAATTTCATATTTCTGTATAATTGATGATTATGAAATATTGTGCTAAATATAATACTCTGAGAAAGAGGTTAGCTCTGTACTTGCTAACTTTGACTTAACACACTTGAAAATCAACAGATAAAAGGAAGCAAATTGCTGGAGCTCCACAGTGAAGCTTTAAGAGAGAAAAGCAATTGGGGAATGAAAGTGAGACCTTTAATAGTAGTTCTTAACTTGGGCATGGGGATTCAAGAAAGAGAGGCAATTTCTGTGACCCAATTATATGACTGCAACTTGAACTGCATGTGTAAGTGGAGAGGGAAGCACTTCTGGTTTTAAAGAGCTGGCATAATATTTTCTCTGTTGCCAACTTCACTAAATGAGGGAGTGCTGTGGCATTTCAATATCAAACTGTACATGCACATTCAATGAAGAAAGAAGAAAGTTTCTACAAGCTTTCATTTTGATGTACAGTTAATATCTTTTATAGGGCATTAGGTTATTTCCAAACACTTTGCACTCACATGTAGTTTCTTTGAAGAATTAGTTAAGAGCAGACAAAAATAAAGGAGTTCTCCATCTATCTGAAAACAGCATTTTATTATTCCTTTCTGAAAACAGGAAAAAATATAGGAAAAATTAAAAAAAAATTTCTAGTCTTGAAAAATGAGTCTCTATGCATTAAAGAAATATCTTATTTTAAAAAATGAAGACCTGAGGCTTAGCTAGAGGCAGTTTTAATACAAAACTTTTAGAAAATAGTACAATCTCCACATATGTGTGATGCGTATGTGACTACATACTCAGAAAGAATAGGTCTTTTTTCTTTTTTTTTCCTAACCTCAATCTCATCAGGGTGGGTTTGTCTTTTTTTTTTTTTTTTTTGTTTTGTTTTTTGGCTGGTTGGTTTGTGTTTTTCTCTCACTTTTATTTGTGTGTGTGTGTGTGTGTGCGTGTGTGTGTGCGCGCGCGCGCGCGGGAGAGAATTAGAGAAATTACAAAACAAAAGCAACCTGCTTATTCACATAACTTCAGATATATGGTTGCTTCCTCTGTAATTCTGATCTTACATAGAAATATACTCTTTATCAATGCAAAAAATCAGGATGCAGACATCCTGATGGACATACACAGATAGACCTTTGACCCAATGACATACTCCTCTTTTAAATGTTCTTGCAGTAGCCATGCATTTTATGGTGATAGACATCCTCTTCAACATAACAGGCACACTGATAATTCATAACTGACCTGCAATGGTTAACAAAGAGATAGTGAATATTCAAAGCCATGGTAAAGGCCAAGTAGTGTTCAAAATTTCATTGCAGAATTTTAAGTAAAATCAAATTATGCTAGACCAAGAAAAATAAAAAAGACCATATTTTTGTACAAATACTTGATCAAATTTCATATAAAATGGAATTGAATCTATTGAAATGCAAAGAAATATTTTTGTATACTCAGATTAATAACTTCCTCAATAGAAACCTATCTAATGAAACCCAGAAATTATCTGGATTAATAACATTATCATGTCATTTGGTACTTCCAATAATAACAATGCAACAAAACTTACAGAAATGCTTCTCATATTTATAACTTTTTATAAAATTTTTAGTAGAGACAAACCATCCTTGAATTTTTGCATTATGTGATGTATCTTGCTTTATGTATAGAACAATAATAAAAGCAAAAGTTTTAAGTGTATCACCAGAGACACCAAGCAAAGATGTTAAGGAGGTGAGAGAAAGGGGTAGAAGAGATATGTCTTCAATTTCATGTTCTTAAACATAAAGAAATTAACAGAGCCAGTGATATATTGAATCCTATTACCTGTGGTAATTCTAATGGTTTTTTAGCTAGAGGGAATTTAAACAGAAAATTTTTCTATGTGTATGTACATGTGGATATGTATACACATAACACAGAGAAGGTCTAGGAGAACAATATTAATCAAAGCAAGAAATTTGTTGGTTATTCATTATTAATATAACACTAACAAGATAAAAATATTTAGGTGTTAGATGTTGGTAGACAGAAAAAAGTGCCATTAATCTTGTATATTGCTTGACACAAGCAAATTTCAGTGGGGTTGTAGCAAGAACAAAACTTCACCACTTAGTGACATGTAATCAAAACCTTATTTGCTCAGCAGGATGGATATAGTGAGTGAATAGCAACTTGGTGTTCTAAGATTTGTATTCTGAGATGTACATGTACACACACACACATTTCACACTGACACTGCTCAAGGTGCCAGCTCCTCTGGGTTTGTTTATCATGAATTCATGATGCCCACTTCTGGCTGGCAGCCAGGGAAATCCCTACTGAGGACTACTGTGAACGGGCAGTATATACGCTGTTGAAAAGCAAATCCACTGTTACTACATGTTGTAGTGAGAGGCTTGATATGCACCATCAGCATTAACACAAGAGCTCAGGAAGATTTTGTTGAGTTTTATGAAATCCTGATGGAGATGGATCCCATTACACCCAAGCTGCTTCTGCCCATTCCTGAATATTAATGGTGAGCAAAAACTTAATTATCAACAATTTACCCAAGCTAATCTTCTCCATCAATGATTTTCAAACCCACATCTTATAACAAGATCAGTTTATAGAATATTTGTTAATAATTTATATCTGGTAAATACTGTGCATTAGAATTACACCATATAATTTTTATTTGCTAGAAGAATATTTCTGTATCTTTTTTTATGTTGTGCCCTTTGGATCAATTATCAAATGTAGTTTAAAATTTAGTTTCAAGAAATATTTATGCTTTTCATTGTCAAATATTGTTAATATTCTTGCCATATTAGTCAATCAGGTAGCTGAAGTTTTAATTTTAAAAGAAATTATGTATCTTTTTCTGCAATAGTCACCCATATCAATTTAAAAAGAAAATCATAGTTTTGGCAGCATTTAAAAATTGTAAGAATTAGACTTTCGCTTGAGAAGTAGTGTTAAATTATAAGACACATAAAGGTATAAATACTGTTTAGTTGAAAATCTTGTTACATGTTTTGAGGGACTCTTTGAGTGTATAAACACATAGGCATGCCCATATATGTTCAATAATGAAATGCACTAGGTTTTACATAAAATTTAATTGCAAACAGCTATGTAAAATCATAGAATCATAGAACAACTTTGGTGGAAGGGACATGAAAGATCATCTCAGTTCAATCCCCTCTCATGGGCAGGGACATCCCCCACTAGGCCAGATTGCTAAAAGCACCATCCAACCTGACTTTGAACACTTCCAGGTATTGGGCATCCACAACTTCTCTGGGCAACCTGTTCCAGTGCCTCACTACTCTCTTATTATAGAATTTCTTTCTAACATCTAATCTAAACTTATTTTCTTTTAATTTAAAGCCATTCCCTATTGTCCTATCACTGTAGCCTTTGGTAAAAATTATATTGAATAACTAATTACTTTATAATAAATTTAAAAAGGTGTTTGAAGATAAATGATTAAAATCATTGTTCTGAAAAATTGTAGACTGTTTCACTATGTTTTGGAGTTTTTTACCTTTGACAAAGATTCTGATCTGAAGTGGTTGGTATTTCAGTTCCCTAACACTTAATAATTGTTAGCTTTCTTAATTGTTGTATGGAAAAGCTATTTTACATTTTGACCTTAGTTTTGAATCTTCAGTGACAGTATGAACCCATGTTAATTGCATGATTAAACAGGGGATATTTACTACTCTGTCCTGCTTTCCCATGGTTACTATTTAACTTATTTGATGGGATTCCTTAGTCTAAATTGACCATGGTGTTCTCTTTATTCTCCACTCAATACATTTTGGACTACACAGACAAAGTAGCTCAATTCCAGTGCTTTCTGTACTTATCCATTACTTCTACTCTTTAAAAGTAATAATCCTGTTCTGTTACTGCTTCAGTCACTGAATCCTCTAGCACTAAGCCCTATGTGTATTATCCTGAACTATGGAGGGATGCTTTGCCAATGCATCATGCAGGTTTCTTGGTAGTTGCTTTCTGTTGTGCACAAACATGCAATACAAGTTCTAGGGCTTAACATAGGAGGTGTGAAATGCACTGCATTTCTGAATGTTATTTTCCAACTAAAATCAAAAGTTTGAAAAATTAGGATGAAATTTTGGCAGAAAATGAAAGCAAATACATAAACTATCAGCTAAAATAACAGAAGATTCCTGGATGCATCCATTGTGCCCAAAGTCATTCTCTAGGTAAAAAAAATATTCTTCATACTAAACCCATTTATTTTTTATGTCTTGGAATAGGTAAGCTCTAAACACAGTTCGCTGTGTAATAGATTTCCTTCCACAAAATTTAGACTCCCTCAGTCCAAACCTGTTGACAGAATTCTTCAAGAAATTTATCATCAAAGGCCAAGGACAGAGAGGTCACAACTTCTGACACTTCAGTTTTACACAGAATAATTGCCCTTGTATAAAGAAAACATATGAAAACACACAGGAAACTCCAAGAAAACAAGAATTTCCCCAGAATAAAGAGAAAATATTGAGAGCCATAGAGGAGCTCTATCACTTCTATCAGATTCTATTTCTTAAATCTGTATAGAAAAATAGAAAGTTAGAAACTAGTATGTTACCACAAAGCAATTGCGTAAGATTTTATAATAACATTCTAACTTATCTGGTATAGCGAAAAATAAGAGAAATAACTCCCACTGTAAACTGGCACTAATTAATAGTTCATTTTTCTGTCCAATCTTTCCTTTCATTGAATGCAAAAGAGAAAAAAGGTATAGAACTATGTCTCATGACACATGGGACTGGCTGCTACGCAGCACGACTTAATAGAACAGCATTTTATTGAAATTTCTGGAATATGATAAATTTGACAGAATAGCTGGAATAAAGTTACCCCTGTCTAGTTCCCCACTGGGTTACTTCAAGGCACTGATTTAAGGATAGCTGTATCTCTGATATTTGACTATGAATGTCCAGGATATTAATCATACATCATTAAAAAACCCTCTCTGAATTCCCAGCAAATCTAGTTTTATGTAACAAAATATACACCTGTTTATTGATAAACCACTGGGCACAGTTTGCTGACCTTCTGCTGTTACCTCTCAGCTCTGGTGCAGATTTTTTCCCAACATCAGAGGAATAATGTGCATTGCACGTGCATTACAGCCCTCTCTGTTTATTCCCATTTGTGAAGGGCAGTTTGCTAGCATGGCAGTTAACTCATGTTTGTCTATTTTGATAAATAATTAAAGCTCAAGAACCACTAACTGAAATAAAGGTCATATGACCAAGTGTAGCTGTTTGCTAAGTAAACATGTACCCCATAGCAGCTTGTTTCTCCCTGTCAGAATGACTAACTCAGGCACAAGTGTAGGCATTTGGACTTCTAAACTTATGGTAAGAGTAAGATTCAGTCCTTGGCACCCAAAGACTTATGTTATGAATAAACAGAATAAACAGCACTACGAGGGGAGAAACAGTGTAAACAACTTAATCTTGCAGTCAGGAGTTTGACAGAAGTCTCTGAAGTCAGGAATTTAGTGTCCTGCTTTAGTGCCCTGATCACTTAATGCACCACACTGCTTGTGCTTTACTGTAAGGAAAATAAAAGATTTTTTTAGTACAAATATAAATAGATATATACACACACATATGATAATATGACAGACATGTACACACAGAAACACACATATATGGTCTATATGCATTAATTTTTTTTTAAGTAGACTCCTCTCTGTAATAACTGCTGCTGCAGCAGATGATCTAAAACTGAGATCTGGACAAACATTTCCTGAAAACATCCAAATTTAAGCCATGAACCTTATACTACAGGACTGAAGGAAAGGGGAGGAGGTAGAATATACCACAAAGTGACTAGGTAGCCGCTGTTTCCACATATCTACTTTCTCAGTTGCAAGTGGGAAGATAGCAGAAGTACTAGGGAGGAAAGCCAGTTCTAAGGAAAAATGAATTACGTATATCCAGTGATACAATAGACAAAAACTAACAGTTCCTGGGTTGTCCTAGTAACAGGTGCAAAAGTAGGAGTAGTATGTCACTGTTGGATTGTTTTCATTAAAAGGACAATTCATTATATCATTGTTATCTCTGCTGAAATCTCCTATGTCAGAGTGATTTAACTGACCTAACTATTCATAAAAGTGTCTTAAACTTAGACAGCTTCTAAACATTTATCTAAGTTAAAGCAGCTGAATCTCACCTAGGTCTGGAAATCCCAGCTTTGACACAATAGAGATAAACATGTACTCCCAGAATGAAGCTCTTCTTCTCTATCTTATCTGAGATAGCTGGGAGAAGCAATCTATTTTATATTCTTATTTATAGAAAAAGATGAGCAACTGCTTAGACAAGATGCTTGGCTAATAGATGTTGCAAAGAAGTTATCCTTACTTTATTTTTTCTTTATCCCTGGCTTATACTGTTTTAGTTCTGCCTACACAAGAGAAACATTAGACTGTTCTTTCATTGAAACCCAGTGAAGGTAGTTTTGCATATGAACTGTAACCAGATTTGTGATTGATGGCAGCCATTAATATCCTCTAACGTGGAATTATATACACAGATACATGCACGTGTTTTATTTAGGTTCATTAATCTAAGTGGTTCAAGGACAGTGTTTCTTTATCAGGTTTTCATAAAACAATTAATTGATGTAAATTTGCTTTCTGTTTTGTACCATGTGTACTTGAAATTTCAGAAGATTCAATACTGGAACTCAATAATGAAAGTTAATTTCACAATTTCATCATCTATAACTGGAGGATGTGTATTCGTCAACCTAACTCTAGAGTTTTTCTGGGCTATTTTGAATAACTAATGTGGAATAAATCTTACCTTTCCAAGGAGATTGTACTCAGAATGGATTGTAAAGCTAGGAACATGAGTTTTAAATGTTGTGGCCCATCTACTTTGTATTCTAGTTTTTAAATCCAGTACATACTCTCTGATTTTTATTTTTTTTTTTTTGGTCAGGAAGTTTATACACAGCATAGCAGTATAAAAATCCACAGATGCTGCATATCTCACTTTCTTACTTCAAACCCATTCAAGCTTTTGACTAGTTGTTGATTAATTCATTAGTGTTGTATTCATTCTTTTTTTACCTTCACAGAGCATTTCTTAACCTTTCTATACTTCATCAATGTGACTTCCCAAAAGAGGCGTGAAACAGGAAAAACATGAAAGGCATGTTTGGACTACAATGTAGTGATTCCGTGTCTCAGAGAAGATACAGAAAATAATTAAAATATATTTGCTTTAATAAGGACAAGGAAAAACACAGAGTCTTCCATAAAACTCATTCCAATGTTTTTAGTGTTTACTGATCCACAGTAAGCTGATGGGAAAAAGAGTACCAACATGAGCTAAGACACAGACATTCCACACTGTTTTGCTGGACAAAATATGGTATTAGAACAGTTTTAGACAAGTTATCATTGAATATAAAAAAGGAGCACAACAATTAAATGTTGACAAAACATTTTCATGCTGATACAAAATTTCTTGCAGTGCATTTTGTACATGGATTTTTCTTGTGCAAGTTTGTGAAAGACCAAAAAAGGCCATTCTTTCATTTTTGCCATGTATTTTTCATAACAGGTTCTGGCCTCATTATAAACAGTTTCAAGGCAATGATGATGGTATATTTAAATATTTTCATAAATGGAAATAATAACACAAACAAAAGTTCCTATACATTTTTTTAATAATAGGAATGCGAAGGAACTGATTAGGACATGAGTGTGAGCAATAGAAGATATACATTAATTTCTTCTATTCTCTTTGTCCTTCTATTTATGATTCTGCTTTATAAATGAGTTATTTACAACTACGTAATGTAGATCAAGGTTTTAAATCTGAATCTTGCCCATTCTGAGGTATAAAATCTATTCTAAATAATTTACTGATTTAAACAATGGTGAAAAGGGAAGCTGCATGGACAATAGTTAGCTGTCAACAACAACAACATAAAAAAACCCTCATATAAAAATTAGGCACTATTTTAAATTATTTTAATAAACTGAATCAATTATTTATTTGCATTATGTTGTATGTGATTAGCTGTTCTAACAGTCACTTTTTGGAGGAGACTAATCATCACCAATCATCAACCAAGATCATACATTTGTGACACAGACCAGAAATTACAGGGTGACTGTGACCTGGTACTCTCAAAATTTGATATAAATCTTGAATCAGTGAAGCAAATAACACCTTATCCTATCAATAATTCACTTCAAAGAAGGTTCAGTCCTGAAGATTTAAATGAAATTTAAAAGTTTGTGCAGTAATTTTCAAATTAATTGTTATGAGAAGAAATGGTTGGTCGCAGCTTTCAGCTTTCAACTTCTCTACCCTGCACATTACCTAGAACTATAAGCATCAGGCAGAATAGTGTCCCATCCAGATTTCTATCAAATTAGCAGAAGGTTGTAGAAAGATTAGCTCTGGTGTTTAAAGCATGTTGCTAATGATGCCAATGTTGCAGGTTTTATCCCCATATTTGCCATTCACTTAAAAATTAGACTTCATATTCCTTATGGATCCCTTCAAACTCAGAATATTCTGTGATTCTGTGATGCACCCTCTCAGACTCAACTTCTCTCCTAGCATCACTCCATATGTGTTCCAACACATTCTCCTTGAACTGAACTTCTAGAAGCCTGGATGAATCCCTAGTTGGCCTCTCTACAGAAAAGTAATAAAATTATTATTCTTTTGCTTTCCCCTTAGTCCACCATAGTTTGTCATGCTTTTTAGACTTTTTGGTCCTTGTCCATGGCAAGAGTTTCCTTACTCTATTTTTAAACAGTTGCATTTGTGTCTCCCTGGAAAATGTGAATTATTCCATACACATATACTCTTGTTCTAAATATCTTGGAGGGCCGTACCAGCTATTCAGTTTGTGCAGCCCTGTACTCTTCAAGTGCAGACCAGATGATGTTAGCTGAGGCTGAAGCAGCTGGAAAATCATTTCTAATTGTGGAAGTATTCTCATATATTCCCTAAAGTATCTACAAGTTCTTCTATTAATGATTGCAGTAATATTTTTTTAGGGACAAACTCAAGTTGGATGCCTATAAGAATATGTAGAACATAAGGATGTATGGACACCTAGACTGCCAGGACATCTGGTTTGTGAAGATATATGACTAACAACTATTTAACATTTTTTAAAAAACAAATCATGTAAAACCAAAAGGCAGGAAAAGCAGTAAATTAACCACTCAGATACATAAAGACAAAGATATGAACAGGAGATAATGGAGAAATAATAGGCTAAGATTCTCAGGTCTCTGATCAACAAGCTCAGCCAGAACATTTTAACTGATATGAGAGAGGAAAATAGAATTTCATGGGTCTCATGGGAAAGAAAAAACATATCATGGAGTGTGTCGGTTTGGCTAGGATAGAGTTAATTTTTTTTTCACAGTAGCTAGTATGGGGCTAGGGTTTGAATTTGCACTGGAAACAGGGTTGACAATATAGAGATGCTTTTGTTATTGCTGAGCAGGGCTTGCACAGCATCAAGTGCTTTTCTGCCTCCTACCCCATCCCACCCCCACTTGAACTGCAGGGATGCACAAGAAGCTGAGAGCGGACACAGCTGGGACGTAGGACACCAAGTGACCAAGGGGTGTGCCTTATGATGTCATTTCATATTCAGCCTATAAAGCTGAGGGAGGAAGAAAGAATGGGGGGAGGTTTAGACTTATGGCATTTTCTTCACAAGTCACCATTATGCATGATAGAACCCTGCTTTCCTGGGGATGACTGAACACCTGCCTGACATGGGAACTGGTGAATGAGTTCATTGTTTTAATTTGATTGTGAGCATGGCTTTTCCTATACCTATTAAATTGCTTTTGTCTTAACCCACTTGTTTTCTCACTTTTAGTCCTCTGATTCTCTGTTCCATACTACAGGTGAGAAAGTGAGTGAGCAGTGATGTGATGCTTACTTGCTGGCTCGGGTTAAACCATGAAATGGAATAATTTATGGGACTGTGTAAAACTTATGGAATGTTTTAAAGTACTTTGGGAACATGCACAAACTATTCAAGAATATTTAGGAGAAGGCCTAAGGCTCGAGGAAGAGAAGGGTCAAAATGTGATACCTACAAGCATTGAAGGATGGAAAGTAAGAAGTGATTGACACTCCTCTCTCTAAACTCTGCATTTGATCTCTAATCTTATTTTCAAATCCAACTCCTCACTATTTTCTCTGTGATCTTGCTATATTCTTTTCACGTGATAATTGTTGGAGGATGATTTGTTAGTGAATGTCAAGTTGGACAAGTCAATGTGAGGAGGTAACTTGCATCTAACCAGAACCCAAGGTCAGAAATCACAGCTGGTAAGTGCCCCAGGGTCCAGGCATGAATGTCAGACTTAAAGTCCATGACAGTACTTGAGGTGGTTTAGTGAATCAAGAAAATGGGAGTATCTGTATGTTTCACTGCTTCAAACCAGGTATGAGAGAGAAGGAAAAGAAGCCTGAACTGTCTGTGTTCAGGTGTATATGCACACTGCTGGTATTTATGTGGGTGTTGGAAACGGCCATGCTGTCTGTGTGTTGACATGTGGCCAGTCACATCTGTTGTGCTTATCTTTGAGGTACATATACATCCTCAAGTACTGTCTGGATCTGGAAATGGCAACAGTAACAAGCTGACGGTCTGAGAGGTTTCCTGTGTGAGTCCTAATTCATCCTGGCCTTAGCATAGTCAGCTCTATTTCATTAGTATGAAGGCTATCTGCAAAATATGTTGCAGTGCTACTTACACGGGGAAGGACAAAATCTTATTTCAGAAAATAATTGACCTTTCTTTCCCTCAAGTCCTGGGGAACAAGCTAGTGAAAATAATCAATTGACCTCAGTCACTTCTATGAAGGATTTCCTTTAGTTCTTCCTTCTGGTCTACTCCATGACAGAGCAACTCAAATGAATTCCTAGAGCAAGCTCTTTCCAATTATCATCTTGATGTCTCCTCAACAAGAGTAAATATTTGGTGAGAGTTATGTGAGAGTTATGGAGGAAGGGTAGAAAAATACTATTTAAATATCTATTAACATACATTTCATTTTCTCCAACATTTTTAACTCAATAGTTTTACCTTTAGTTCACATAAAATCAAATTATACAAAGCACAAAGTGGCAGAGTCCTTCTCACAGGATTTACTAAGCGTCATATTGGTATTTAACTTTTAATGAATATTAAGATTCACCAATAAAAAGGAAGCAAATTTATTTTTATTTTCCTGTCCCTAGGCTTTCATGTCATTGGTCACTCTCTAAAGACTTCTGTTTTCTGAAGAATGTGTAATCACATTGCATTTTCAAGAGTGCTAAATATGAACATGCAGGAACCTATGCATCAACTAATATAAACAAAAAGAAAACTTATCTATTTTTATATCTGACTTTAACAATATGGTCAAGTTAATGACACATTTAAAGTCAATGAACCAATTATTTTTAGACTAAGCAAGAAGCACACACACTCATTTTACTGCACAAATAATTGCTTGCTGTCAATGGCCTTTGTATTGCTGTTTACACCTTTAAATTAGTCTTGAACAATTCTTAATAAGATATCAAGGAATGTTTCTATTGTCACTTTCTAAAATTGACTGATACTCTAAGAAAGTGTAACATCTTTCGGAAAAGTAATTTTATTAATTCAATATATGTGTCCATCACATGATATTGTAGGAATCTCAGCAATCTCTTAGTGTTATAAAGAATTTTTGCAAAAAATTCAAATGCATGTTATTGTGTGCCTAATAGAGTATTCTTTAATCGTTAAATACAGGAAGACTTGGCATAATATCAATGACAATACAGTGTGAGATTAACAACTAAAGTTTTGGATTGGTGAAGATGACAGAAGCCAATAGTAAGAATATACTAACTGTACCACAAATCCATGTTCCAGAAACATTTCATGGCTTATTATTAGACATATAACTTTCCAAAACGCATAATTGTTTTGGTTTTGGTTGTGGGTTTTTGTTTGTTTGTTTTGTTTGTTGTTGTTGTGGTTTTTTTGGTTTTTGTTTTGTTTTGTTATACAGATAGGAAATTGTGTTTTCTTTCATCTGAGTCAACTGTGCCATTTCTGTTATTTCTGCCAAAAAGGAGAAGCAAACCTTTGGTATTGGCAAGTGAATTCTGCAGCCAAAAATATTTTAAGCAGAAATTAAAAAAATATTGTGAATAGCCAACCTTTCATGTCCTGTTAACATTGTGCAGAAGTAACATACGTATTTGTCCCTATGAGCAAAACAGATCATCAGGTAATGCTCCTGTAGAATTGTACCTGTGTTCATGGTGGCTATATTCAATTTCAACTAGTCATTGCTTCAACCCTTGTATTAACATATTCCAGGTTTTGTACAACACAAACAAAAAAATTGTCAAATGCCAAATAGAAATGGATTCCAAAGTGGACAATGCAGTTTTGAGGACATGCAGTGTTGCTCTTCCATAGGCAACAAGCCACTGACTGAATCAGGACTTTTTCATTAAATATGCCCTGAAATAAATGTATCATGGAGAGAGATCTGTGGTAAATATGTAAGGAAAACTGTTGGGTGACATGAAAACATACATAGGGTTTGTTTTAAAGCTAACAATGGACAGGCATTCTGCATGCAATTTGTGTTTACCCCACCATGCGTGACTCACCTGTAGCTGACCATCATAATTTGTTTGTTAAAGACTGCCACTCAGTTTCAGATTCTGAAGACAATTTAATCAAAACAAATCCTGTTACTTTAAAATGTGCAAATACCAAGTTTTCTTTATTCCAGATCATTTTGACTGATGCAAATTACAGAGTACTTGCAACAGTTCTTGTGTAAGGAGATCTACTGGGTAGAATAATCTCAGGCAGAAAGAAAAGGAGCAGCAGTGCTAAATTGGCAATGGTAACCTTTACTGTTAATACAACTGAATCAAAAAGAGGCTGTTTATCCATAAGATAGAGGTACTAACAGCAAGTATGCAACACCAGAAGTGGACAACTGACAGGTTAGGACATAAGCATCAGTGGCAATGGAATCCAGAGATCAGCAGCAATATAAAGCTGAATAATGAGTCACAAGCAGAGACAGTCTCATGAAGAGTTCCAGTGTTTCTGCCAGAATCCATATTCCCTTGCTATAAGCAGATATTGCATTGTCGGATACAGCCAGCTCAGCAAGATGTCAAGGGTGGAGAAAGTCATTGCTGTGTTTTAGTGTGGGAGTGACAGCCATTGGTTTAACAGTACCAGATGGGCAAACCTGTGGCAGCTGAACAGTTCAAGTGTGGATCTGTTGCAGAAACTGTGATGTGAATGTCTGCGGGCAAGCTCTCCTGGTGGAAAGCCTTCTGGATCTGCACCAGAAGTAAGGAAATGAGCCAGCACTGACTGTTTAAGCCAACATCAGCAGGTCTCTCAGGACTCAGATGTCTGCTCATCCCACTTTCAGTCCACAATAAAGTAGTGCATAAATAACTGTCTAAGGAACAGATATCCGCTCTGTGTGGACTGCTCTTGATTCCTCTGCCATAGGATAGTATGATTGTGGAAATATTTTTCAATATTGAGGTTTTTGTATGCTTGAACTATATAACATATACAGTTGACCATTTTAAAAATATAACATCTTTCTTTGGGCTATAATAATCAGTGTCTAACTGAAAGCAAACATTAGTGATGTAGCTACGTTTCTGGTGCCAGTGGTACAAACATTTTTTCACCAAAAAGAAAGGTAACAATAGACACAATAATCACTTTCACAGAAAATTCAGGTCAAAGAATTTTGTAAGAACTTTCTTTCCTTGTTCGCTCCCCGTGTTCTCAGCTCGAAAGTGAAGATGACCTCAGCAGTTAGCAGCCACAGAAATTCACACTGCAGCAATGCCTCCTCCTCAGTGCTGTTGAGTGAAAATGTTCTACTTTATTGCAGGAATCAAAAAGAGATACCTAGAAATTTTTAAGCCCTGGTTTTCATAGAAAGTATATTTCTTCTCTTTCTGACATTTTTGGTGCTAAATTTTTAATGTTCATGAAAAATAAACCAAAAACACAGTAACTTTCCAGTTTTAATTAAAAATAGACAGAACTGAAAATCATTAGTGAGTCGATTGCATAAGACACACACTTGTTGCTGTTACTGGAAGTATTCATCAATCTAAACTTGATTTTAGAGAGAAAACACACCAAAAAAAATTTCAGAGTGTCCTTATAACTAAGAGCACTAAGACTTCCCAACAGTCAGGAGTCTATGTTCATTGCATTAACTTTTGATTCAAGGGCTTATTTGAGTGTTCTTAAAACAGTGACTTCCTTGTTTTACCTCTTAGTGCTAAGGTTCATTGCACCTCAAATGATTGAAGACCGAGGTATATGTCTACTGATGCACAATGCCTTCTATGTGTCCTCCTAATGATAAAGAATTACCAGGAGTTCATAGCCAAATAAGGTAGATTTATTGTTGCCTTTGTGCTGGATTATAACACCAAAACTTGTTTTTGATCTCACCCCTGGAAACTAGATAGAAAATGCTATAGAAAAACAGCTGTATAGAACAGCTAGGTATTATAATTTGCAGAAATTTTATCATTTGGTTCTTTATTACAGGTAGTATTAGGTTTGCCTTTTAAACTCTGTCATACTGTTTGCTGGTATCTGAATGGTTATAAGAAAAATCTGTGAAATACAATAAAATTTTAAGGTACCTGGCTAGAGTTTGATTTTTTGTTGTTGTTGGAGGCAGCTTTAGAGTTGTTTGTATTTGTAGTAGCCAAGAACACAGCAAATTCTCACAATAAACTGCATGGACCTCACTACACCAAACTGCCCATGGCTTAAGCAAAGTGTACAGTCTTTTGCTGGCAACCATACCTGCCAGAAAATGATGATACACTGCCAGTATAATTTGCAGATGTTACTAATCATGAATTCAGTGTAGGGCATAAAGGAATGTGGAGAGATGAATGCTAGAGACTGTCCAGCAACATTGCATGTGGCCAGAATTTTTCACTGAGTTCACATGTGTACTGCAATACTGTTTGTGCACCTTCTGTCCAGATATATTTGAACACACTAGGGAGTAACTTCCAAATCAGCTGTTACCTGATGCCCATCTGCTATCCCAAATAACATGTGTCCTCTGTAACATTTACGAGTATTTGCTCAGGGCTCATTACTTTTCTTCTATGCAGGATATGCTGTTTTGTAAAATAATAGATACTCATTAATCTAGTATTTATATCACCTCACCCTAGGCTTCTAAAAGTCTGGTACTTAGTCTAGACTGCAAAACTGTTTCCTACTATAGTAAATAAAAGCTAGATATCTCTAAAAGGAGTTTCATCCCTTTCTGAGACAGATCTAGAATAGTGATAGTGAACTCATCTCTAGGGGTAATTTTCCTCTGAATAAGGAGAGAACCAAATATCACTGATTTAGGTGCTGAAGTTATATGATACTAACCTAGAAGAAAGATTAATATTAATCTAAATAAACGTAGTTGTCTATAACCTCAGGGTCTTTTTATAATCTTTCAGGAGAAATATGTGCTATGCATCTCATTTTACAGCTAAATGTCTGATATAAGTGAACTAAATCACATAGTAGAGCTATTCCTTCTGTATTGACAGTGGTCAGGTACGTAAAGTCACTACCACAGATGTTGTTGAGACATCTCTCACTTTTACAGGAAGTTTAATAATGACAACTTTTTGTAAAGACCACTAATCAGATTTTTGTTCTGTGAATATAATTACTTTTCCCTGTACTGGAGAGATATTACCGCAAGAAATACTCTTCACATGTAAATGCTTACTCCCTGGATACTTGTTAGTGCATTTAAGACTGGACTTTCAGATCCCACTCAGTTTGAAATTCACCAACAATTTTCATTGATGTAAATCAAGTCAGGAAAGCAATTTATGTTAATACAGAGCATTGTGTATGATTTTTTCCTTTTTCTTTTCTAAGAGAATAAATGCATATTGTAATCAGGGTTCTTAGCATCTTCAATACATGAATACCAAGGTTTAAGTCTCCCCATTTAGTGTAGCTTCTTTGTGTTTCTCTAACAGTGCACAATTATCTTACACTTGTGAATGAAAGCAGGAATCAGGAGGGGAAAGGAAGCTAAAAGTAGATCTTGTTGTTTTGTTGTTTTTTCAAGAAATGATACCTAACTTTAAGGTAACAAACTCATATTTTGTCACTCAGTCAAGCTGTCTAATTTCAAGAAGTGGTCAGCAATCAGGAATTGGCACAAAAAGTCAATGTTTCATAAACAATTCTATCAAAAGTAAAGCAAGCATTATTTGTTCTTCTGGAGAAAGGATTTTTTTCTTCAGTAAGTCAAGTGTGAATTTCTTAGATGTTCCTTTTCCATATATCCTGCAAAGAATATGAACTTTTAGACTCCAACAGCTAAACCACATGGCTGTGTAGCTCAACTTACTGAATCTCTTGCTTTTAGCCCTGAAATCCTCAGGGAAAAAGCCAAGGGGTGCAAGAAAAGTAATAATAAATCAATGAAAGATTCTCACTTGATGTGAAGGATATCAGATTAGATCTTGTATTAATTCATGTACCAAAACTTATAAAACTTGCAGAGGTTGGTACATGTTTCCCTTTAAACTCATCAAGATAACATATTCATTACTTAGACTGACTGAAAATAAAATAATAACTTCTTTCTCTCTAAGATTATTCCTCTCCCCAAAGTAAAAATTGAATTAAATGAAGGGAAGTTTTCTATAGTCCAAGCATTAAGGGAGATAAAAGCAAAAAAATGTCTGTCAGTCTGGCAAGTAATAGCAGCTGCATTAGAGGCAGTTGACCACCAAATGGTATCCTAGCAACCTACAGTAGCATCATTATACATAGTGGTATCAAGGCAAATTTATCCTTTTCAATATCTTAGTTTCAAGAGATCAAGGATGAATACAGAGCAAAGAATGAAAACGGTGCCAAAGAAAAGACAACATCGGGTTTTAATTTAAACAGAGGTCATATGGAATGTCTGTTTAAAATGAATTTTAAAAAATCACATTTTTATGATGAGGAAAGGTGCCTTTCCACGGTGAGGTACTCAGACGGTTATGAATCAATTTGCTTTCAGAATACTAATCCTGTGTATATTTAATCTTAGAATAAAAGTTGCAATGTCTTCTCTTTAATTCTATTTAAAAGTTTCCATTTAATTGGGGAAAGGTGAGACAAAATCATTTCTAATTACGCAAGCTTCCTAAATCTGTAAAATATCTCTAAGAAAATCCACTATAAATTGTGGCTCTCAAAAAAACCCCCAAATTTTCAATGTTTCTAATATCAAATTAGTTAATTACAGTTCTGTTAATAAACTCTCAAAATTGAGCAGTTCCCTCTTTTTATAACATAAATTGCTTCTATTCTTCTTTGTATTAAACCATTTATCCTACACTGTCCATATAATTATGATCATGACTGTAAATAACTTTTTCAAAGAGATGAAAGCTGAACATATGTACAGACTAATTACAGTATGTATCATTTCCCAGTTTTGAACAAATAATGGGAAAAAAAGTTAGACATCTAGACCTTGATGAGTACAAGGGCTGGACGCTACTGTCCAGAGTATAGTAGCGTGGTTTCACCAGTCTTAGTTGATATGAGAACATCTGACCCCAACTAAGGATTTGCTGAATGCAGAACAAAACTACTGATAATGCAGACAGAATTAAAGGCAGGTAGCATAGTAGTTTTTAACTACTTCTGCAAACATGACCTCAAACAGAAATAAAACTGTCTCCCCTCAGTAGCAGTTGTACTGCCAAGTAAGCAGCATGTTGGAAACATCAGGACAGTGTACAAAGCTACTGATCACTGATCTTTTTTAACTTATAGTCCAGACATTATCCTGGCAGAGGATACACTCCACAGGAAATGAATTTATAAAGTTATGTTTTATGATATAATAAATGTTTTTGCATGCACTGGAAAATATGTGTGAAAAAGACTGCAGTAGAGGGCTCTTTGGTGACTTGGCTGGGAGGATTAAAAAAACAAAAAACAACCAACAACAACAACAAAAAACAAACAAACAAACAAATAACTCAATTATGCACTTTTTTAAATGACATAATTGAAGCAAGTTTTTAATCCAATATTCAGTCTCTCACTTAATTTGTACTTCTAATTCCTTTCAATGATCTGTTTTAGAACAGTCTATTTTGCTTCCTGCCTTCTGTTATTTATGCAGATAACAGCTATCCTCCCTCTTCTCCATATATTCTGTCAATCTCTAGTGCCCAGGGATAGCCCTTCATCACATCAGTTCATATATTCTTTAGCTTCCAAGGAAAGAGTCGGCCCATAGACTTATTTTAACCTAGTAGAATAATTTATCCTACTCTGTGCAGTTCCAAGTTTACCTTTGTCCTGGTTATGGTGGCCAGGACCAATTTGTCACCATGTGGGTGCAGCCAGGGCTGTGTATTCCACACCCTCTATGTCATTTCTCATTAACTGTTAATGATGGATTGTTGACAGCAGCTGCCCAGGGCACATCTGACACTTCAGGCTACAAGCTGGGTGCATAAGAACTCTGTGAGATAGGAAAGTTTTCCTGCCTTCACACCAGTGACTCAGGTGTGATAACTCCCCTCCAGGGGAAGTCATTAGCACCTTCACACCCACCTGAGGGGTAATATCTGCTAATGGGCCAACAGGGATTCCAAAAATATGTTATGACTCATGGAGTTAAATCACCTGTTGTCAAACTCCCTGTCCTGATGGAAAAACTGGGCATTCCCCACTTGAACCTGAGTATTATAACCTTGGGGTTTTGGGACTCCTGCTTCTACTTGTTGGGGTTAGAGAAGGATTAGAACATCAGCAGGACTATGCCTGCCACTCCTGGTCAGACTGTGACCATCATTCTCACCAACAGGCTTCTTCTTTCTTTTTACTTTGCACTTGGGGGGACCATGAGGCACTCAGCACAGGAGCTATTGAACAGCATTCTGTTTGTACCTCAGAATGCTGGGTTATTCATGTGGGTCAAAATCCAATGTTTTATCTGCATAAAAGTATTTATTGTAGTATTTTTATTGAATTGCAATTCTGACTTGTAATCTCTTTCTTTATTAGGTTCATTTCTCCTGCTGATTTACCTTTGAACCAGCACAACCACCTACTTTGCACCCAAATACTTATGAATTCATGCAACAAATCATAGGGGGGGAAAAAAATCATCACTCAAACAGACACATTGGTTTCTTGCAATCTGACTGCCACTATGCAAACTGTATGTTTCTGATTAGTGTTTCCTAAGCAATATATTAATGGAGCACTGGACAAGAAAGAGCCTCAGAACTGACAGGAAAGCCACCCTCTGCTAGTCTGCAGCTACACTGACCAAGATCTGTAACATATGTGCTGAATATTTGTCTGTGAAACAAATGTGTCTTCAGCTTAGGCTATATCAACAGGACAATAGGTAAGGCCTATTTTAAAATGTTTTAGAAATAACCAGTAAGGCAAATTATTACTTGCAGTACAGACACCAGTACATATAAAAGGAGAATAAAAATTTCTGTAAAAGCAAGTGTGCACCTCAAAACATTGTATAGATTTTCAGTGCATGTAATGTCTAATTTATTTTGTCTCATCTGAGTTGAGAGAGAAGCTAAGGACACAGTAATCCTGTTCACAAGAAAGACAATACCATCATCAATAAGAAGAAAAGACAGCCCTTATTTTTGCTTTCTTCTTGACAAAGCTGTTAGAGCAAACAGATAAGTCTTTGGAATCATCGGGCAATACAAATGTAGAGCAATTAAACCAAATTCTTAGAAAGGAATCAGAGTACACCTCTGAGCTTTTATGTTATACTAAATGTTTCAAGGATATTAACAACATGGCAGCTAAGTGAGCAGAGCTACATCAGAGATATGATATCCAAAAAATGCTGGAGCAATCTAGCTTTGTTGATTAGTGTAGGAGTCAATGAAGGTATTCTACGACTTCTTGTGTGTTTTTGTAATAGTAGAAACTGGATTTTGTGATTCATTTTGTGATGGTCATTTTCAGATGTATAATTCTATGTTCACCTAGATTATGAGTAAATTCTTGGGAAATTAGTGATAGAAGTAAAATTCCTGTAAGAACTTGGAGTCAATTCTTAGGCAACCTTGAGAATTTTTAAGGTAGAAGAGTAGCACATCTCCCTCAAGACTGTCTTTCATTTATGTCATGTGTCAGGAAAAGTCTGCACTTCATTAATTGTATATACTAAAGCAAATTATGTATCTTTTTGTGGGTGGATTGTGAGGAGAGAGAAAAAAACGTAAAAAAAAAAAAAAAAAAAGGCAAAACAAGACCAATACTATTTTAGCTGCAATTCTAATTTGCTTGGCAAAGAAAGTTCTGCCCATTGACAGGCAGGCCTTCTGCCATCTGTGTGAAGTGGGTGCATTGCAAGCACTTGGAGTTACAAGGAATATTTTCCTTTTTAATTCTTTTGTGTAAAACAGATGGGGAAAAGCACAGTTAGTAGTGTTATGCTGTGTTTAAATATGAGCAGACAATGATTTCAGTCTCACTCTTGCCTTTCAGCCTGACACCTATGTATTTGGACTCCCAAGTTTTCATCAGCTGAAGCATGTCAGTTCTCAGGAGACTGTGAGCTACTTGCAAAGAATTGGAAAGAGGCCACAAGTGACCCACTGCTTATGCAACGGCAGGATACTGATTAGAGGAGATTATAGTTTTCTGAATGCAAAGCTCTAGTTTAATGAGCATTTTAAGGGCAATGCAAAAAATCATGTTATCTCTAAGCCCTATGAAGGTATGGGGCAAATAAGAGGATTCAAAGATGCACAAATTCAAGTGTCAAAATAAGGGACAATTATAACCTTGCAAAGCTATTTTTAGTACGTATGTCTTTAGGATTTCTTAAAAACCAAAACACAAAAAACAAACAAAACCCAAAATAATACCAACCACAACCAAAGGGGAAAGGGAGGGTGCAGGGGGGAAACAAACAAAACCACCAAAAAAACAAAAAAAATCTCCCAGAAAAAATGATGAAAGTGTGCAAGACCTCATTTTTGTAATGCTTTGAAGAAGAATAAAGTGCCTTTGAAGTGAAATTAGGAACCTCACACTGAAAAGAGTATCACGGTACGATCCTGTCAAACATCCTGAAGCACTTGAGTTTCTGTAGGGGTCTAAAGTTTTCTAGCCAAACATTCCTAATTAGTAACTCTGTGTAAATCAGTGTTTCTTCTGACTTAACAATAATCAGTTTGGGATGGAAAACATTACCAAAATATATACATGTGCTCAAATTAGAGTTGGAAAACTGCAGCACTCATCTTGGTGTAAAATGGAGAGGAGATAATATATGTGATACAGAAATTTTTCTGGGAAGAAGTAACCCAGTTTGCAAAAGATGGCTAGAATATTCAACTGAGAGGGGAGCAGGCAGTTAATTTTTCCTTAGCTTTTTCTCTCTTTGCTATCCAGTGATTACCTAAAGTAAAATCAGGAACACTGTTTGTGCAACAGTTATGATGGCTAAGGCATAACACTGAGATGCAAAACCTGTACACTTTAAACATGTACATTTTAAATTTACCACCAGACTGATGATGGCCTATATCACAAGTCTCCTGGATAACTGCTCTACCAGTAAGTAGTCATACAAAAGGTGTCATGACATAGGGAAAGGCTTTAGGTTCTGGAGAGGTTCTTTGCTGCATCTCTGAAGCAATTGTTTACAGTCATGCATCAAAGATCATCAGATATAATATTTGGCACTTTCTGTTATCTTGATTAAGCGCTCCAGAAACCACCAATTTTGAACCCAGTTGCAGACATAGAGACTTCTTCCATTCTAACCATACTATGCTTTTCACTGATGAAGTTGAGCATGTAAATTTTATTGGTCACAACACTGAGAACTATAGTATTTAAATAATTGGTTATTTTTATGTCACTGACACAAAGACTAGACTTTCAAAACCAAAACAAGTTTTCTTACTTTGCTTTTTCCTTTCCCAGTGTTAACTTATTTCTTCACTGAGATGATTAAAATAAGTTCTGTAAAACTGAGTTCTGTTCAATTCTCAGCCTCTTAATTAACCCAAGAGTGGACGTTAGTAATGTAAAGACTATTCTAAGAGATATCTTATTAACGTCAAATACAGATCCAAAATGCTCCTTCTTGTATATGAATGAGTCTTTGTTTTAGAATTGTATTACTAGCTTTGATTAAGGGGAAACAATTAGCCTGGAGCCTTGGTCAACTGATGTCCTCACTGCATCTGGCTGCATTATGCTGTGTTCTGATGAATTACAGCCATGACAGCAAACAGTTTTGGTCCTACTGGAAAAGTACCCTGTACTGTCTGCTATTTAGTCTTTAAGCAATTTTTTCACATCTGCCTACTTCACAAACACTTCACAAACCTAAGGAATTATAGTTCTTATTAACAGATCTCTATCTGTGATCTGAAGATTACTCATGAAGTATGTTGCTCTGTAGAACTGTACCTGTTTTTCAATAAAGGTTATTTAAACTTTCCAGTGAAAAATGCATTATAGGTTTTTAATGAGACCTGAATGAACCTAAAAATCCCAAAATCAACCAACCAACGAAAACACTCGAACCATGCAATAGGCCATGGTTAATACAGGTTATTAATTAACGTATCTGTTGATAAGCCAGTTAAAGGCAGCTGGTGTACTTTTTATTCATTTCAACTAAGCTGGGCAATATTTGACATTCATTCAGGGAATCCATCAATAACACTTGATGTAAACTTCATTTTTTTCCAATTATCCCAAATCGTTTTAATTTTCTTTTACCTAAAATCTCCAAATTAAAACCCTTTGTAGTATTTACACCTGCTGGTGATCAAAAGCTATGGAGTGAAATACCCTGATACATTTTCAGACTTATTATTTCCCAAGGAATCAAGATAATGGGCTGGACAGATGAAGCTGTCTTCATCTGGATTATCTTTCAACCCAGTGTTCTGGAATTAGAGCTAAACACAGAAAAACACAGGATCAAAATTTAGGAACAACTATAAAATTATTATGAAACTATCCCCACTCTTTGTATTCAGTTTTCCAAATACTGAGAAAAAGAAACAAAAGTAATAATTTTCAGATTTTCTTCTCAATCACAAGGAAGGATGGAGGGATTCTTTTATTTTTATTAAGTAAAAGTTTCGATTTCTGTGGAATAAGTATGCGGCAATTGGTCAGGAATAATTCGAGTGTTAGAAGTTGAGGAACTCTTTACTCAAGAAATGAAAAATTCAGTTACTCCTGGGAAAGTTGTTCTGTTTCCTTATTTTTGTTTTTAGGCTTTTTAAATTATATTGTTCAAAGTATTACAACCTATGTTTGGTAAAGATATAGAGGATAGATCATGGATGATGCACAGATTAAATAAGACATTATTTTTAAATGAGCAAAATTTATTTTTATAACAGAAGTAGACTGATAACTATAATATTATTTTGAAGTTAAATTTACAATATATGTATAGGAACAGAGTGAACCATTAAACAATTGAACTCTTAGATATGGCATTAATTCATAAAAATAAGTATTTTAGTAATTCACTGAAGGAAATTTAATTTTTTCAAAGTGTTGAATTCAATTTTGAGAGACTATTTCGTGATAACTGTAGTCATAAAAGAAGAATTTCATAAAAAACAGCAGAGGACGGCTGATTTTAAGACAAATCATTTTTTTAAATCAACAGTTTCAGAAGCTTTATATCCCCCCTGTTTTTACATAGTCAAGAAAAACTTATATTCAGTATTCTTCCTGTGCAAAAAGATTAATATTTATGAATTATGACTCAGATTAAGATTTATATATTCATTCCACAAAAGTAGGCTTACTGAATCACCAT
>VXAU01004035.1:297941-397036 GCA_013399695.1 Formicarius rufipectus | reverse complement strand
CTTATCATTGTTATTATTATAATTTTCATCACCATCATTAAATATTTGTATAAAAAGTGGAGGTAGAACCAGGGGGAAAGATGACGAAGTGGACTGCTAGTTCTAAAATAATTATACTTTTCCTTTCTGATGATGTTTTGTATTAATTGCTTTTTTCAATGTTACAAATTCTTCAATATTAGTATTTAAGTTTCTGAGATGTTTCATACTACTATAACTTAATAAAACACTTTTGGTTTCAATAAGAATATTACTGTGNCAAGTTTGGTTTTTTGTTTGTTTGTTTTTGTTGTTTGTTTTTTGTTTGGTTGGTTTTTGTGGGTTTTTTTTCCCTCAATATTTTTAACCTAAATGTTTTACAAATTTTGTGTGGTTTATGTCAGCATTTATTAGTGACTGATGGGTATGGTACTCCATTTCAACAGGCAGTAGTATAAACAAAGTTCAATCATTATGACTGAATAAAAATGGGTATTAAATAGAAAGATATGCAGTGTCTATAAATACAAAACAGTACAGGCTTTTGCAAAATACTGCTGTTTCTTTTTCTTTGATTTTTATACAATGGAAATTGTGCCTTTGGGAATTCTGATATATTTTAATGCACGTGTTGCTGTGGCCAACTGATAGGAAAGTAAGAGTAAGAAGGGAAATTGAAATTATCATCCTAAACACCGTGTCAGTGTTTCAATTAGTTCTGAAATATTGTGAATCAGAATGCATCTGTCTGTAATCAGTAGTGCACTTAGAATATTTCAGGATCTATCACTATTAAATTGTGATTATATGCAAAATAGTTCTTCAATGCAGTTTTTTGTCCATATAAGAGGCGATTTATTTTCTGGAGATTCAATGTATGTCAAATTTTTATGGCATGTCTCCTCATTGTTTTTAAGGCATTCTAGTTTAAAATATATATTAGATCACTGAATAGTAAAAAGTAATTAAAGTTTTGTTAATTTTTTTTCTTAATCAGGTTTTATATTTTTTTCCCATCATCACAGAGATATTTTAACAGTATCAAATCAACTGACTCTATTGTCTTACAAAGTATAATGAAAGTAAGAGGAAAACTACAGCTCCTGAGGGCAAATTAGACAATAAATTGAAATGGACTATCTAAATATTTTACCTTGGTGACTACAACAGTAAGGAAAAGGATCTTTAAAATCTGTTACAGACTATGTGATATAACTTTTTTTGTCAGCAGCATATCATTGACCACTGTGCAGAACAACTTACTTGGGAAGGGCCTGAGTTTGAATATGGATGTTCTGGAATGGATTATCCAGATTCATGGGTCTGAGAATTTTATTCTTCCCACGTCAGAAAGCAACAGTCACAAATGGAGAATCTTCAGACACAGTCAGTATTTGATGCTTGACTTGTGGTATAGGATTGAAACGTGGTAAAAAATACTCTTTGAAACAATCATTTTTTTGTTAATAAAAACCCTACCAAATTAAACTCTCAAGTGGAAGAAAAACCCCAAACACAAACATGGTGAAGAAAAAAAAAAGTTTTTTACTAGAATTTTACTCATTAAGTAACATGAACTTTGTTTATTCCTTCCTCATTTCTGATAACATTAACTGGAAAACAAACCTTTCATTTGCACAATAATTTCAAGGTTTCAGAGTTTGGTTTAATTTCACATTTAAGTACAAAGGAGACTCAACAAATTTCACATGACTAGAAACATAAAAGAAATGTTGAAAGGAGATAGTTTAACAACATAAAGTTCTGTAACTGTTTATCTATTTTTAAAAAAAAATAAAAAATTCTTCTAAGGATACTAGTTATCAACCCTCACCTGAGATGTGGAAACTCAGTTTCTGTTCAAAATTTAAACATGGTGTTATAGTTTTGAATCTGGTGGAATTTTTCTTTCCCCTACCACCAAACGAGAGGTTAATGGCCCATATCTTTCCCCATTGCCTCTATCAAAAGGGGCAGGTGATGAGTGAAGCTGTTACCTAGCAACAGTAAATCACTGAGATGTGGTAAGAGAAGGGGGCACTTTGGGTTTTCAGCTTGGAGGGAGGAAGGACTACAGGGAGAAGGCGAGAGAGATGACTCTCAGAGAAAACCTCTGCCCTGCAAGTTCGGTCTCCTTCCTCTTTCTCCTGTTTCCAATCCCTGGATTTTTCAGAGATCCCGGTGCTTAAGAGAGTAAGAGGCAGAGAGAGACAGAGGGAGAGACTTGCTACCTGGGGCTTTTGCACCAAGCTTCCTGAGAGAGCCAACGGCAGCTGGCCTGTGCTTGAGGAGCCCTGCAGTGTCAGAGGCTGCTGAATCAGAGCAGCGTCCTCCTCCAGCCAAGGACTGAGAGAGTTTTGCCAATGGAAAAGGATCCCACCTGTTTTCCTCTTTATGTGGTGCCTTCCACCAACTTCACACTGACCATCTCAGAGGGAGACACCGAGGCCCCTGCACCCACCCCTGGGGGTCAGCTCAGCACCGGCTGAGGAGTGACATCGCCACCTGCTGTCTGTAAATATTGTTGTGCTCAATGGGAGCAGAGACTGTAGGGGTTTCAAGGGGGGATTGTCCCACAAATTGGTCATTTAGTTCTGGTTGCTTTGATTCTCTTAAATAGATATATATAGATATATGGATATATAGAGATATGTATTGTAGTTAAGAACTGTTATCCTTTCTATTATCATACCTTAATTAAATTTTGTTTTGAATCCAAAGGAGGTCTGTCTCCTTCTTTGGTTTTTAGTCCAACAACTTTCTTAATTTCCTCTAAACTTAGACACATTGGTTTCTTGTATCCTGAGATTTTGGTTATTCTGTTAGATATTTTTTCCTTTCCTTCTGAATCTAAGTGATATTTTGCCTTATATTAAATTTATAAAGAGAGCTGTGGTTTAGAGGAAAAAGCCTTCTAATGAAATGGATAAGTTTGAAAATGTAGATCAGTTGCAAGCCTTATTTTCTGAGAAAGTCTTCATTTCAATGCTGAAGCCAAGATGCTTCCTAAAGTGTGAATTTGTGAATGCAACATTAAAAAGAGAACAGTGGGAGGATGGCATTTTGGGATGGATTGCAGGGTAAAGACTGATGATAATCAGGTGATTGAGTAAAAAAAAACTAGATTTGTTGTTGTCATTTAAAAATAAGGCTGGTTTACTATAACCTGAAAATATTCAGGATTGTTTTACTGTAGAATCTCTTTCACTTCCCACTTTCTAAATTCTGCTTCAGAATGTAGCTCCTCTTAGCCACAATATCCCTTTCAATAAATGAACAAAGGTAAAGAATTTGAATGTTGAGTCTGTTTGGAGAAAAAAAAACTGAGACAGTCGTAGTATTTATTGCATTTGGAAAGCTATCTCTGACTATCATAATAGACATTTTATGTCTAATTGTTATGGATTATATGATCAATATTTAGAAAATTAATCTTCCTTTTCAACACAATTTTTTTACAATGAAGGGACAAAGAATTCCCTTAGATGAAACATAATCTCACTGTTGCTGTATCAGATAAATATAAGGATAAATGGGATGTAATTTCATTTGGCAGAGAAGTGAATTGAGTGTATGTCTTTACATAGTTTAAAATAAAATAAAAAAGGATATTTTACCATTGACCTTTTACTGTTTGTACAAAACCAAAAAAGAAAAAGAAAAAAAATTAAAACAAGGCAAGAAGAGAGCAACCACAACATTTAAGGGAATTTCATTCCTCTTTATTGATTACAGATATATTCTCAGAAAGATTAGCAGATGAGATTCAAAGGGAGACTTAAGCAGAAATGCAGAGTTTCAAGACACCAATGGACAAATGGGTTGTTGTTGTTGTTGTTGTTGGCTAGACCGCGAACGAAGATTTTGGGATAAGCCTGCGCAATGGATTTTTTAGGTGAGGCACAGTGTGCGTGGAACTGGCCCCACCCACTTTACTCCTGAGGTTCGTTTTGCCACAGCTGAGCACACTTGGACAGCGACAGTGAGTTCCTCCAGGATTCGAACCAGTGTCCTCAGAGGAGGAGCCGGCTCCACAGGCAGCGACTTACACCATTTGGGCAACACTCGCTGCCCATTTCAGATTAACATTAAAGAAAAAAAAACAGCAAACAGAAAAGCAATAATGTCAGGTTGTTGAGCAACCTGGGAGCCCACGTGGGTCAGAGCACCAGGGGAAGACCTTGCCTTTTCATCTCTGCCACCAAATGACACAAACGTGGCACTGCAGCCACACCTGCAAGACGAGCTGGGGCAGGGGACAAATGGGTAAAGTAATAAAGATTCTCAGTGTTACATCTTAAGTTTTGAATGTCTTTTAGTACCCATTAGTTCTACATACATTCCAAAGACCCATTCTGAATTTAGCTTATCGATATTTGTGTCATGTGTCTATGGTGACATAGTGTGTCAGTGTCACAGCATTCTTGTCCTGTGTGTTATCCTCTATGCTATGCCATAATCTTACTAAGGAACCTGCCTAGTAAAAGTTTATGCAAACATTTTTTATTTATCCTCTTTTTTTCTTTCATTCTCCATATTAGGGTCACCCCTCTTCCTCTATGAGGCTGGCATGTCTTCAAAAATAGTAAAGTTTACTTTTTCCAACTTTTTAATTCTCATCCCTTTTTAGAAAGAATAACTTTTTCATAGAAGAGTTGGAAGCCAAATATTTTTGCTAGATAAAGAAGCTACCTATATTACCCTCAGATAAAGAAACCCAAAAGGTAATAGCTGACAAATATTGAAAACAACCAATTGCTTTTGCAGTAGTAGTCCTCATTATTCAAGTGATAAATAAAATGGATCCCTATTTGCTCTTGCTCAAGGGTTGGAAATATGAGTGGAGTTTGATTGTGCTGTATGATATTTTCCAATATTTATTTGAAATGTATATTGCACTCTCTGTTGTTTCCCATGCCACATAAGCGTAAGATCTTCAGCAACACAGAGAAGTTACAAAACCACAAAGCTGAACAGCACTTGTCTCAGTGATGCCCATTTGCTCCACATAACCTTTCCTTATGATAAGCAAAATGATGTGTGCTACTTTCATCTTAAGTTTACCTACTGGAAGCAAGGTCCTGGATTCTGGTTTTAGTTCTAGCAGCTCTGCTGGAAAGAGCTATAAGCCATCATAGCTACAAATACATGTGGTTTTGATTGGGATAGAGTTAATTTTCTTCACAGTAGCTGGTATGATTCTCTGTTTTTTATTTGTGTTGGAAACTGCATTGATAACACAGGGATGCTTATGTTACTGCTGAGCAGTGGTTGCACAGAGTCAAGACCCTTTTAGCTTCTCACTGTGAGGAGGCTGAGGGTAAACAGAAAGCTGAGAGGGGTCATAGCTGGGACATCTGACTCCAAAAATCCAGAGGAATATCCCAGACCATATGGTATCATGCTCAGCATATAAAACTGGAGGAACAAGGAAGTGGGACAAGTTTAGAGGGATGGCATTTGTCCTCCTAAGTCACTGTTACATGTGATGAAGCCCTACTTTTCCACAGATGACTGAGCACTTGCCTGCCCAAAGGAAGTGGTAAATGAATCCCTTGTTTTGCTTGGCTTCCATGTGCAGCTTTTACTTCATGCGCTAAATTGTTTTTATCTCTATCCATGAGTTTTCTCACTTTTACCCCTTAGTCTCTCCTTCATCCCCCTGTGGGGTGAGAGTGAGTGGTGTTGTAGGGCTTAGTTGTTGGCTGGGGTTAAGCCTTGGCAATAGCTCTTATAAATTATTTTTGTACCAGTACACTGAAGGCACCAGTGTTGTTCTATACTAGCTGAAACTCCTATTATTCATTATTTTGGGAGGACATGTAATATAACTGAACACAAGCATTGGCCATTCCCAGTTGCCAGATTCATCCCTCATTGGATCCAGAAAATGAGGACAATCCATTTAGCATGTAGCCATTATTTCTCTCAATCTCAGTTACCTGTCTAAAGTACAAATTGAATAAAGATTGGAATACAGCTGACTCACATTTTATCAATTCAGGAACTGCATTTAGTGACTGGACATGCACTTTGACCATTACAATCCTAAATTAAGCACTAACTGTCATTACCAGCTCTTGCCAATCTTTGTAATTCAAAAGTAACTGGAGAACTGGTCTTTAAGTCAAGAAGATGAATTCAACATCTTTTGTTTCCTTCAAATTAAACTCTAATAATTACTACAAGTAATTCAGGGGTAGTCTGTCATATTGATTCCACAGTTTTGTTAAAGTACTTTGCACTGACTGCAGTACCCTGTCAGTAATTTTTTTATATTTGTGAATGTCTTGGTCTAAAACTAGTTATAAACAATAAACACACAAAAAAGAGAAAAAATTCTAAGTAGTGACTTCAAAGGAAGATTAAACACATGCAAAGTCATTATAAGTAGACATAATTTTATTTTAATGTACACATGCATGCACATATTCATGTATACTGAAAGAAAAGTACTTCTGCTGCCAAGAAAACTCTGTTCCTACTGAACTGAGGAAACATTTTCTGGTATCTCTTACATTTAAATACTGTTCCTTAACTAAACTACTGTATTAGCAAAATATTGAAGCCTCCAAGGATTATCCTGGTGAATTCTTTCCAGAACAATCCCCTAAACTCAATAGCCTAGTTTAGATTTAGGCAACTAATTAAAGCAATTAATTTAATAGCGTACATCCCTTCTACACTCTGCGGAGACAGCAAGGGGATCATGGTGGGCTGAATAACCTCTGCAGAGGATATAGTTTCTTTCTCCATTAAGTATACTGAGCATAGAAAAAGAGCATTCATTTCTCCAGTAGTTTAGGTGCTTAATGTCAGCCAAGGGGTTACAATCTGTTTCAATGTTGCAGAAAGAACTTCAGATTCATATATTTTCCCTGTGCAAAATTAAAACTCAGACAAGTTATCTGTCGATACAAAAAACTGATTTTATTAATCGCAAAGAGATGCAAAGAGAAGAAATAAGAAAAGGTTGGGAAAAGTTAAGACTACTCCTAGAAGCAAAGAAAAAGTGTACCACCAAAACTACCTTTTGCCAAGTTTGTGTGAGGGAGAGAAGCAGATTCTGCCTTTCTTTTCCTCTTTCTCTGCTGCTTGGTTTTTTTTCTCCATGTTATCTCGTCTAGCAGCAGAAGGGTTTAACAGCTTAAGTTCTCAGGAATGCAGGCAGGAGAGGTGTGGATTCATTGTACAAGAGGAGTATTGCAGGCCATCCTGGGCCGAGTGGGGCCACATCAGCAGCTTTTGGATCCTCAAAAATATGGCAAGGGTAGAAGGATAGGATTGTAACTCACACATGCGGCATGGTGGCTCTCGGTTCTCTCCAATCATAAGCCCAGACAGCAAAATGGACCCTGGCTCTTTAAAACACTGCACAGTACACCACAGTGTGTGGCAAGGGGGAAAATTAGAAAACATTCCTGGTCTGAATTAAACCACTAACACAGAAGATTATATATATTTTCATTATATATAATCAATGAATAAAAAGAGAGACAGAGTCTGTGGTGATTTGACTTTGGACCTTCCTGAGAGACAGGTCACACAGTTTGCTGTGTCCAAGTGAAGTATTCCATCCTATTTTACATCAGTTTAGATATAAGAAGAGATAGATGGAAGTTTTATTCAGTCCTTTTCTGGCAGTGAAGGGCATCGATCTTGGACCTTGCTATCTCTTCAGGGAGGGGAGAAAGAGGGATTTGGGAGTCAGTCTGCCTGGTTTATATCGCTTCGGGAAGAGCCGCATGTCTCTTTCTGGGAAGTAGACATTTTTATTTGTTCTTTAGTGTGTGTGTGTGCATATAGTAATATTAAGTTTCCTTTTCTTCTCTGTATATCTATATTTATATGTAAATTCATACTGCTTCAGTATGAATTATTAAAACTCACTTTTTGTCCAGCATAATTTTTTTTTCATTCTCCCTTTCTCCCTGTTTTGCAGCTAGGAGGGAGGGTTAAGCTTTTGTTTAGGGCCTCTGGATACTTGGTGTTTGGCCAGAGGTAAACGGCCACACAATCCAAGGGAAAAATACTTTTCCAAGACAATCCAGAAAGCTACTTCAGACTGTAAAACTATTTCACAGAGATATTCCTCTGCACTCCTGAAAGATTCACATGCATACATGTAGACCAATATGCCCTACTTATTTAACAAGTTACTAAATGTAAAAGCACTGAATAACTGTGCTGTACATGGTTTGTGGAACTTAGGTGCCTAACTAATTGTGAATTGTAGGTCTTGAACCAGATATCCGATTTTAGGCTTTTCAGCAGCTGGACATCTTAATGCCTTAGTTAAATATCTGCTTTAATGTAACACTTTATGAGTGACACATAAGGTCAGACATCTGTAGACCAGCCTCCCACTGATATTCAGTAGGAGAGCTTTACAGGACCAGATCTCTGATGACTAAAGCACAAATAGTTAGGAATTATAGACTTTGCTATGCGCAGAGACCCTGGCAAAATTATACTGATGCTTTCTTTAAAAGCAGTATCCTACCACACAGGTTGCTGAAAAAATTGTACCAGATAAAAAACATATCTGTAATATAGCCTACAGGTTGCAGTGGTATTGAAAATGAACCAGGACTGTTAGTTCTGGATTCTTGTTTTGTAATTTTTTTCATATTTTAAGAGTTTTTTTTGTAAAAATTATTATTGAAATCTTCTTGCCCTGGAGCACGTTTCATAATAACCTAAGTTGATATATTTGCCTGTCACCTTCATGGGGCCTGGGCTGAATTCTGGCTTCAGTCAAAATTGAAATTAGCTTAATGGTCTCAAATTATTCCTTAGTAGCATTTGTTCATTTCACAAAACTAGTATTGCACATAATTTGGCAGCATAGTGCAATTGTAGAGTACTATTCTCCAAGGAACCAAGAAATGGAATTGAAGGGCTATTGGGGATCATTGCTTATGGCAATAGTTTTGGGTCATGACAATGTAAATGATTTCTTACTTTCATGAGAACCATTATTTAGCAAACTGGTTTACGTGATGTAGTTGTCTGAATAAAGGTTCTGTCACCTTTCAATAGATCAAATGACAGGAAAATATTCTTTTACAGTTTCATGCTATTTTGGACACTGACAGTCCAAGAGTCTTTGACTCATCTTAATTGCAGTAGAGAAAAATCTTTGTAAGTACTGAATGTATGAGAACTCAACACTTTTTTATTTCTTTGTTTCTTTTGAAGTATGATGATAATTATAACATGAAACAACCAGGCAAGACATAATTAGAGGTTCAAATGAAAACAGCATCATCAACATCATTCAACTACACACAGTTAAATCCAATTAAATAATTTGCTGACTTTTATGTGACCAGTTTTATATAGCCTAATAATGAAAAAAAGGGAAAAAGAAAAAAAAAATTGAAGAAAAGTTGCCAAATAAATTAGCTGGTGTAAATTATTTTATTAGTTGTGCTAGCAAAGAAAAGAATGTGGTAAATGTCCAGCATTGCATTTCTTATATTTTAGAAATTATGAGTCACTGACATTCCACTAACTTAAACATAATCAAGAGGGGAAAAAAAAGCAAAAAAAAAAAAGCAGTGTTTCTGCTTACATAGGCAAATGGACACTCTTAATTGAACTGAACATTTTTAGGATAATAGTCTAGTTGTTCAGCAGTTGCACAAAAGATGCTTCAATAAAATTAGTTCATTAAAAGTGTAAGAAATACAAGACAGTAAAGGAATATAAAGTTGTACTTGGGCTGGAAACATCTTTGAAAAAGGCATCATATTTTAATAACTATCATTACTTATGTGAGTATTCATCAAGATCAGCCCCTTCAGATACATATATAGGAGAAACTGTAAGGTTTGCCTCACAAATGCACACAGTAACAAGGAACAGTATTGTCTCAGCACAATGTTTTCTGTGGCAATCTGACTGTGAAGTAGTTATCAGCTTCGAGATTGTCCTCCCTGTTCTCTTCTCGTGTACCCATGTGAGTTGATCTTGGCTGGTCGCTGGTCACCCACCAAGCCATTCTGTCACTTCCTCCCTCAGCAGGGACAGGCGTGAAAAATAAGATGGAAAAAACCTCATGTACTCATGTGTCAAGATAAATGCAGTTTAATAATAATAATAAATAATAATAATAATAATACAATAAAAATTAAAAAATCAGCAAAACATTTTATTCTCTATTTTTCATCCAAAAGTGATATCCAGCCACTTCCCAGGAAGCAGAGCTTCAGTATTCATAGCAGTTGCTCTGGAAGGCAAACATCATAACTAATGGGTGCCCCTTCCTCTTCTTTTCTGACAGCTTTTATATCTGAACAGACATTGTATGGTATGGAGTATCTCTTTGGTCAGTGTGGGGCAGCTGCCCTGGCTCCGTCCTCTCCCAAGATTTTGCCCACCCCCAGTCTACTGGTGAGGATGGAATGTTGGAGAGAGAGCGCTGATGTTGTGCCAGCACTGCTCAGCAGTAGCCAAAACACTGGTATGTTATCAACACCTTTCTAGCTACCAATGCAAAACATAGCACTGCGAGGGCTGCTGAGAGAAACATTAACTCTGTCTCAGTCAGATCCAATACAGTATCATAGACATGAATCCTGGTACATATGCATACTTATGTATTATGTATATATATATATACACACACATATACATATGTGTTAACACATTATACAAACTTGTAAAATTATAGTTAACTACTTGAATAAGGAAGTATTCCCTCAAAGAAAATTTAACAAATTAAATATTTGGATAACAAGGTTTCGAAATCACAGTCTTTCCCTTTGTATTACTAAAGACTGCTTTGCTTAGTTTTTAACATTTTGGTTTATCAAACTTTCAAGTGGAAAAAAAAAAAAACAAACAACAAAACAAAACCACAACATAGTGGGACATGAAGAAGCAACCACAAGCACTGAATAATTAAGAAATCAATAAACAATTTCACATTTCTTTGGTGTTCAAATGACCTTCCTGAATTATAGGCAATGTAAAATCATTAGGTAGGTAATGTACCAGGCAAATTTGAGTAGGCTGGTAAATTTTGATTTAACAATCTTAACTGCTTTGATAGGTTAACTCTAAAGATCACTGAATCAGTCAGACAATAGTTCAGCAAAAGCCAAATAAAAGGTAGCACTTAGAAAGTACAACACATGCAGAGAAAATATCAGTGAGTTGTGGGAGGCAGGTGGTAAGAGGATGCCCTGTTATGGTTCTTCTTCCTTCTAAAATCTTTGATATAACCTCCTACTGCTGAAGACTGAGGTCAGGCAAAGCCTAAGGAAAGCCAATAATACTTTTTTTTTTTATTATTTTTTTTTTTTAATAGAAATACCATTTAGTTCAGAGTTCATGTGAACAGCTAAAAAAATCTTATGTGCCTGGGTCTGAGGAAGGCAGGAAGGAACACACCTTTGTCCTGCAGCAAGAACAGAACAACTTCGCCAGGGTCTGAGAAAGGGTCGAACACGGAGCTATCACTGGGGAGGATTGAAGGGGAGGTTACAGGTTCTTTTTTTTGTAGCAAACCACCTGTCTTTTTTATCAGAAGTGCTTTGTATACATCAGTATGCTGAGGGTGTGTTACTGCACAACAGTTGGAATCCGATTTTTGTGACTGGGGTCAAAAATGTCTGCTTCTACCGAAAGAATCTTTTTCTCTCACACCACCTACCTGAAACAGTCTTATTAGGGTCACTGTGCAGAGCAGCTTTGCTGCCTCCTCGTTTATATATTCCAGCCCAAATCCAACCTGCCTGTTCTTCTGTAGCTGGGCATAATATTAAAGATTCAATTCAAGGACTCAGAGGCTCTATAAATTGCTGAGTACCTTTGGCATGCTGGCACTCTCAGTTCTTCACAGAACAAACTCAGCTCTCCCCTAGGAATACAAATGCAATCACCCCAAACGTCTCACCATGTATGCAAAGCCTGTCATTCACTCTGTATCAGCTCTTCAAATAACTCAGTGCTCCTCATATACAAAAATAATTTTTCAGAGGTGCTGGCAATAGATTTTTCTGGGATAAAGGGTAGCACTGAGAACCTGTGTTCACTTTTTATCTGCCCTCTTCATGAGGGTTGTGTTGATGAAGTCTACAAAGCAGACTGAATTGAAACTGGACTTGATAATTTGTGTCTTGTCCTCTTACCTATCATTATAGTTCATCATTATCTTCTAAAAGATTTTCCATTGCTTCTGAAACAAGTTAAGTCAGCATTCTCCCTCTCTCTCCCCACCACCACCCCTCCCTCCCTTTTTGGGAAGTAATACAGCTGTCAGTATGCCAATTAAACACAATAAGTTACACTCAGGAGTTTGGAGGAAAAACTAAAATAAGTTAACTGTATTTGATCAAATTTAAGTTTATATTAGTTCAAATCATTAAGAACCAGATCAATAAATGAGTAAAATAGAAAACATCACTGAAAACTGTTGCTACCTGAAATTAATCATGAAGATTATCAGAATTTCTAAAGATATTGCCTTCATTATCAGCTCTAGGAGTACTGAACAATATCCTTTGTTTTTGTTTTTTTTTTTTTTTCTCAAGCCAATAAAATATTTTTAGCACATAGGGTGTTTCAGAAAGCAGAGTAAACAAGAAAAATAGATTACCTACATGTACCTGTTTTACCTAGGATGCCTGAGTATAAACCATGGCTGCAAGCTACTCATTACTGAAAACTCCCTCACTGACTGGGTAATCAATTTCAGAAGAGATTGATTGTATAAGTAATATGCCCCCAAACTTATATGCCACTTACACCTTTTAATCAGTATCTCTTAAGATTAAAACAAATATTAATATAAGTTATAAATCAAGACCTCAGTAGTCAATAAGGTTCTCTGCTTGTTGCAGAGAAATAGCTAAAAGCCCCTGAAAACCTAACACAAATTTACTTTGGCTTAAAACACTAACATCATCTTGAAGCTTGCTTAATAACTATTGTGAACTATTGTGAACTTATTTAAACTCAAGTATAATGCAGGGTCTGTTGATCTTTTGAGGAAAGAAATCCTTTGTGGAAAGAAATCCTTTACTTTTACATTTGTCCCTCAAAAAATGAGAAGTTCAAATACATATCAAAATAAACTTGTGTGTAAATGGCGAAGTCTGAGTCATGCATCAGATGCAATAACTGGAGAGACATACCTGTGAAAATTGGCCAGCATTTTTCTCCAAATATGCACAGAATAAAAAACCCAACAGTAGTACAAGTATATGAGCTGTGTACTCAGGCAGTCAGTTGAAAAACAATGTGTTTTGTTGACAGTATAAGACCCTGAAAATTAATTAAATAAATAAATAAATAAATAAATAAATAAATAAATAAATAAATAAAGGAAAATAAAAAGAAAAAAATATATATAACAAAGGTAGACTGTAGTGGAAGACAGCAATTGGTAATTTTCTGACTTACAGCATTTGGACAGGCCAGTGTAAACATTAATGCTCCAGTCTTTGCTCACTGTCAGAAATCTTCTTCCTTGTCCCTGCCTTATATTTCCACCTTTTGACCACATAATGAGGTTGACTAGAGTAAATTACATTTGACAGATTTTTCTCGGACTTTGGAAAATACAGGAAAGGTTACACTATCCACTGTGACCCTAGAAATTTTTGATCCTGGCTTTTGACCTAAACTTTTTGATATCAAAGAACGATAAATTAGGTTAGTACAGCTATGGAGCAAAATGTTGGCTGCTGTTAATTATATCTGTGATGACATTTTCTACATTGATGAGTTCCAGCTCCCATGAAACAAATGTCCATGGATTTTGTTAGAGCATTCACAGTTGGTGTCCAACTCTCTCCTTTTGATTGCCAAGGCATTCAACACATTTTCTGCCATAGCTCAGCCGTATTCATGTGAACACACCACTGTTTTTTACTTTCCCAACAGGTGACTAAATCTGGAAGCTCCAAATCAAAAAATATTTTTGCATTTTGAACATGAAAGCCAACCAATCTTCATCTTATTCACATGTCTTTGCTCACCATTAGTCCATTGTTTACAGTCAGTCAACAAGGTAGACAGCTCCAGAAGCACAGTGCAGATGCAACAAGGGTTTCCTGAACCAGGGAAACCTAATGGGGAGCCAAGAGAGTGGGTAGAAACCTGCACCTCATACAGCAATGGTGGCAGCCAAACCAGCCCCAATATATAAAAGAATCCCTTAAGGAACGTGAGCAACCAGAAGCATGGCATGGCAGGCAAACCATCTGCCATTTGCTAAAGCAATGGGTCCTTTGCCAAGGTCAGATTTGGACCCTCCTAGCCTAAGGGGAGAAGGAGAGGTTTTTGGGTGTGTCGTGGCAAAACCTCTGATCTACATAAGAACAGCCCAGGTGCAGAGGTGATCTACACTCATCACAGGAGGATGATCACAGCAAACCAACCTTTCTTTAGATAAACCATATAAGTAGCCCTGCATTTGTTTGTATCCCTGACAACCTGGGACTGATGTCAACAAGCTGGGTTTTGACCCAGATGGGGGAAAAGGCCGATAAGAAGTAGATCCTACAAGGTGGGATAAGGTGGGATAATCCTACCAATGTCCTCCCTTCCTGTAAGACTCAGGTGTAAAACTCCCTGCCAGAAGAGGTATCGGGACATTTACACATAAACCTGAAATTATTCATCCCTTCTGATAAGGCATAACTGGCTCAACTACGCAGGTGTGAGAGGCAGCTGTCATGTCTTAGAAGAGGTCAAAAAACATCAAAGACACTTGAATCATCCCTGCCTCATTTCTGGGGCCTTCACCAGAGGACTTCACATGAGCCATATTGTTGCATCATTGTAAAGCTCCTCACCCAAGGGGAGGTACCTGGCCATTCCCACCTGAACCTGAAAGTATATTAACCCATTGAACTTTTTGTTTTGCAGGTTCTTCCCACCTCCAGTGGATCAAGACTTTGACCAACAGACATCTAAATAAACAATTAGGTCTCATCACTGGATCCAAAGCTGGTGATATCTTTTCACTATCTACTCTTTTTCCTTTTTTTTTTTTCTTTCTTTTCCTTATATATTTTCTTAAGTAATAATAAGTATAATTTTACACTATTTCTGACTATTTCTATACTCAAAACAGCTACATACCTCCTTTCCATTACAACAAAATTATTCTAAAATAAACCCTCCACACACACACATATATATATTTACACTGGTCATTCAGTATTTTGTCACTTAGTCTGCCTCAGGGGATCTATTAAGAAGAAACTTAGTTACCCTGCCTCAAGGTTTGTATAGTAGTTCACGTGTAAGAACATGCTGGAAGGCAACAAAGCCTTGGGTTGGAAGATAACCAAGAACAAAAAGATAACAGTATGGAAGTTATAGGGGAAAATACAGTTGTTACTCCCTGGATGGAATGCAGTCAGCATATCTGACCTTCTTCACACANTTGTTTTGCAGGTTCTTCCCACCTCCAGTGGATCAAGACTTTGACCAACAGACATCTAAATAAACAATTAGGTCTCATCACTGGATCCAAAGCTGGTGATATCTTTTCACTATCTACTCTTTTTCCTTTTTTTTTTTTCTTTCTTTTCCTTATATATTTTCTTAAGTAATAATAAGTATAATTTTACACTATTTCTGACTATTTCTATACTCAAAACAGCTACATACCTCCTTTCCATTACAACAAAATTATTCTAAAATAAACCCTCCACACACACACATATATATATTTACACTGGTCATTCAGTATTTTGTCACTTAGTCTGCCTCAGGGGATCTATTAAGAAGAAACTTAGTTACCCTGCCTCAAGGTTTGTATAGTAGTTCACGTGTAAGAACATGCTGGAAGGCAACAAAGCCTTGGGTTGGAAGATAACCAAGAACAAAAAGATAACAGTATGGAAGTTATAGGGGAAAATACAGTTGTTACTCCCTGGATGGAATGCAGTCAGCATATCTGACCTTCCTCACACAATAGAATCTAAGGGGATCTAAATAGAGGATGAAATAGAGTAGAGACACTGCAAACAGGCTGTGTTTAAATCCTTGCAGAGGAGGGAATTCAGTGGTAGTTTCTAAATGATCAGCCAAACAGCAGCTGAACACCAATGGAGGTAAAGGAAGATGCCCTGCTGTTGAATCAGCAACTGGGGCCAAATCCCTCTCCTTGGACCGACACATCCCCATCCCAAGGTTATCTCTTTTACTATACTGAGATATCCTCCCCCAGGGTACAACCACCCCTCACTGAATATGATGCATGACTAAAGTCACTCAAGCTTCACCTGAATGTAAAGAAATAGTATAAAAGTAAGTTAAGTTTGAGGAGAAATTTGTGTAGAATCCATTATAACTTCTGGGATCAGACATCAGACTGAACCTATCTTATCCCCCATATGGACACCTACTGGATAAGAACCATGCTCTAGTCACACTGAGTGATTTCCTTGAGTTAATTCGTGTTGGGGATTAGAGATTGTTAGTATATTGCTTTGAATACATTTTTGCAGTCAGATATTTTCACTGGCAATCCTTAAATCTTCACCAGTCGCAATTTTATTAATAGTGTGTTACTCTGTAAACTGTTAATGTGAGCCCTTCAAGGGTGCAAGCAGTTGCTGACAGTGGGTAAAGGTGTGGAGACCCAGGAGGAGGTCTCTCTGTTTGGTGTGTCACCCTGATCAAGTCAGTCAAACCATGCTTTGATCTAGTGAACTGCTCAGAGAAAGGTGCCCACATAATGCAACACTGGCAGACTGGTTGGGCACAAGGGTCATGGCTTTCCTGGGGTGCTGACAGACTAATCAGACACTAAGGATCTGAGTAAATACCCCCTTTTCACATGACAGTCTGCCAGCCTGACTCAGGGTTAATAGTATCCCCCAGCAGAAAGCCACAGCTTATGTAAGTTCCACACAACAACTGATGCAGTTTCCCAGACCAAGATTTGCCACCCAGGTCTTGGGCTTCAGGATGTGCCCTGCTCATACACCAGTACTGGACAATGGCATCCTGGCTTACATCAGAGTTAGTGTGTTCAGCAGGACTAGGGTAGTGATCATCCCTCTGTACGTGGCACTGGTGAGGCCTTACCTTGAAGCCTTTGTCCGGTTCTGGATCCCTTATTATAAGAAAGAAACTGAGATTCTGGAGCAACAAAGCTGTTGAAGGGTCTGGAGCACAAGTCTTATGAGGGCTGGGGTTGTTTATTCTGGAGAAAAGGAAGCTCTTGGGATACCTTATTGCTCTCTACAATTATCTAAAAAATTGCTGTAGTGAGGTGGAGGTTGGTCTTTTCTGCAAAGTAGCAAGCGATAGGACAAGAGGAAAGGGCCTCAAGTTGCATCAGGGGAGCTTTAGATTGGCTATTGGGAGAAATTACTTCACAAAGTTGTCAAGCATTTAAACAGAATGCCCAGGGAAGTGATTGAGTCATCATCCCTGGAGGTGTTTAAAGGACATGAAGATGTTGCACTTAGTGATGAAGTTTAGTGGTGGGCTTGGCCATATTGGGTTAACAGTTGAACTCAAATATCTTAAAGGTCTTTTCCAACCTAAATGATTCTATGATTTCCAGGACACACATCCATATCACAGCTCTTCATTGGCCACTTCCACTCAGCTGATACAGTCAGATACAAATCTGACATTGAAATGGTGAAAAAGTGAAAAGGTGAAAGCCTCAGATTTCCATTGAAGTAGCCTTTTTTTCTCTAAGTCAGTGTTCTTCCTAATTCAAGAGTAAAATATTACATAAAGTTCTAGAAGTCTAACAATAAAGTTGCAAAATTACAAAATTAATTTTCATTTTAAGAAATAAGTCACGAAGTATATATTGGCATTAAAAATGTTACTACAGGTTTTGAAGAGCTGATAATATCTAGTAATATTGTGGACAGATTTTTTAATAAATAATAATTAATATTTAGGTTATAACTCTCAGCCTGAAGGATCTCAAAGCAAAAGAAAAAAACAAACAAACAAAACACAAACAAACAGACAAAAAAAGGCAAAAACCACCACAACAAAAAACAATAACAACAATAAAATCAGATGATCTTCAATAGGCAGACAGCTGACATACAGGATTTTATAACCTCCTGAAGAGATGAAGTGTTTAGGGATACAACAGAAGAAATACTAATGGCTATAGAAAGTGTTGTGAGTTTTTCAGACATTCCTAAATATAGCATAGAGTATTTTTGTTATCAGATCTTTGGACTAAGACCTCTGCCATACACTTGTATTTGAATAATCTGTTTGCCATAAGAGTCTTAAAGACAGTGATTTTCATTCTTGTGGTATTTTGCACTTACAGTATGTGTGACAATTAGGTATTCTAAAGCTGAACTCCAGTGCAGCTAGGTGACAGGAATCTCTTCTTAGGTGGCTCAAAATGTCTGAAACAATAGTTTAATTTCAACAAAATCATTGCTCATCCTTAAATTAGGAAATCTGTCATAATTCACAAGCACTTCTAAACAACCAGAGTTTAAATAAGTCTAAGAAAAGCATGATCTCATAATAGCAATAAAATTGATTTGCCATCTCTTCATGGATATGGGAAAAAACGGCACTTTTTTTTTTCTAGTCTATTCCAGAAACTCATAACCAACCATATTACTAATTTCAGGAAGGCAACAAGAAAGTCTAATAAAATATTATGGTCCTCATGGACAAAACTTTCATAGATACACATTGAAGAGAAGAGAGAGTTGAAGGACACTCTCAATAGTTGTCAGGACTACTGCTTCTTCCATAAGACTGGAGTACAAACAAGATGTAAGAAGCGTTTTCACTATCAGATACTTAACAATTCTAGCAAAGACCAATTCTCATTCACATCCACTGCTTCTGTTATGAGAGTGGCTCTGAGAATGAAGCCATGGGGAGACTTCTTTTGATCAAGTCCACTGCTTTCCTTTTCAAAGCAAATGAGATAATGTGGAGGAGGAATAACACTTTTTAATCAGATCAGTGTGAATCTACTGAAATGAAGTACAATGCAGCTGCAAGTCACTATTTCCCTAAAGCTGGTGTACACTTCTCCCTTTGAAAATATGAATACAGCCATCACCTCTGTATCCCAAACTAGTCCTCAGCACAAACATGCTCAGCACTATCTTTTACTATTTTGCACTTTTGTCACATTTTTCTTCTATGCAAAAGACACATATATGTGCCAAAATACCTTTAAGTTCCATAAGTCAAATGAATTTTTGGCTTTTTTTTTTTTTTTTTCAAAAGAGGAAGGCACATTGAAAGTTGAATAAGTTTCTTGCCCTCTTGTCCTTATAGTTTCACCTTTATGCCTGAACTTAGAAAACACATGGGAGAGGATTGTGTTATGAAGTAAAGTAGATGTTTTGGGAAAAAATGAACTGGCTGACTGATTTTAAGCCACACACAGATCTATGCTCTCTGTTGCTTGTTAGTAAATGCTGTACTGTTAGCTATGTTTTCGTGTACACTGCATAACACATAATTAGCTGCAACTCATGCAGTAATGGACAGTGTGATTGCGGAGTACAACACAGTTTCTGCAAGTCTGTCTAAGAATAAGGAAGGAGTAGTGACAGAGAAAACAGAAAAATCAAAAAATGTCTTCGAGGTTGAATTCAGCCAAGGCAAACAAGAAGAATGGTCACATTATCCATCTTAGTCCCTTTTGTAGCTGACTTTTGAGATTCCCTTTAAGGGAATTAAAACAAGATGGACAATTCAGATATTATGGACCTAAACTCCAGTGACCTGACTGCCTATTCTGCATATTTGTCTTGAACAGGAAGTTTCACATGATGCATCTCTCTCTATATACAGGAAGAGGGTGACTTACTACATAGTTGGTGATTTCTGCAGTCCCTCAGCTATGAAGCACAAGACTAGTACCAGCAACACAGACTGAGGGACTGCAGAATCAAATGAATAGAAATCAGTGTGTACCACTTCCACTGCCATATGAAGGGTGGATCAATAATTTCTCATCTCTGTAGAATGACAAGCACCTTGCAACAGCCTTGTCTGAGTTTCATACCTCCAGTAGCACAAAATAGTTCTTTACCTAAAAAATTTAACAGCATGAGATTTTTATCTCAAGAGCTATAAACTCCACTTGTGCTTCCACTCAAATTTATAGCTGAAAGTTTAGAGACTAATAGAATGGAAAACATGAGTATCTCAAACTTAAATTAGAGAGCTAGCCTTCACAGCAAGAAGTTCAGAAAAATCTCTATTCAACAAGCAGAGCAATGACATATAACATATTCTTGTACTGGGTACTCACCATCTCATTAAAGACAAACATAAAATGAGCAATCTATTGCAAAAAAAAGTTAAGGAAATAAGTCAGTGGTGTGCATCTATGGCAATGTGGTTTTTTTTTCAATTCCTCATTGAGATTAATGAAAATAAGAAAGTAGTACACAGTCACAGAAAGCATAACATAGTTGAATGATTGTTTCCTGCTTTCTTTATTCCTCACAGGTGAACTAAACCAGAGGTGGATATTGGTGAGATCTTCTTGAGTATAAAATCTTTGAAGTCAAGAAAGCCGATACATTCACTATTGCTCATAAAACAATGTTTCCACTAAAATAGAAGGACCCGTTGAACATATTTTATTAAAAAGAGTGAGGAGTGATAGGAGTGGGAACATACTGAAAATTAAATAAATGGTCTCTAGTGAAAATGCAGTTTTAGACTTTCTTATGGGAATGTAAGAGCTTAGAAATTTGTATAAGATAGTGGTAACTGCAGCTCACACATGGGATCTTGGCCTCATTCAGATATTCCATAAAGGACGACACTTGAGATATCAGCTCAATGCACCCACACAAGACTCACAGGTAGTAGCTCTGTTTTAAAGCTCTGCTTGCCTCAAAGCAGGGTTTAGAAAGGAATACTTCTTGCTTATGAAATTTCTATTGGAATTTTGTATGTTAAATTAGCCTTATTTCTCGGGGGTTTTTAATTTAAGATCCTACATACTCTGTATTTTATAATTTTTATTAGACTCCTGGTTTACTTTTCCTTCACTGCACCTTGGAGGCTCAAATGCTACAGCTGTTATTGGAAGCTTCTCTCCCAATATAAGTGATTTTATGACACAAGTGTAAGAAATAAGTAGAATCTCAAAATGAAAAACATTTAGCAGAATATATCTAAAAGATAACAGATGAGAAAGAAATAGGTAAAATTAAATGTAAAAAATATGAGACTCAAAGTCAGTCCTATTCTCCAAAAGCAAACATATGTTTGGTTAAAGAAAGGAATTGCTTATAACAAAACAAAAGCAGAAAGATTTTTCTGATTGAGCTTCATACAGAAGTTTCAATAGTAGTTCTAATCTCTTAAACAGGTAAATTTGGAGGGCAATATACCTAGCATATTTTAAAAGCATATTGCAAGATTAAATGAATTTACATCTTTGTGTGCAGATTTTTTAAATCAATTATAAAGAAAATCAGAGGTGTTAGCTCGGATTTGAATGTCTAATTTCAAAGTAACTATATTAGGACAGACAAATCATGTATAAGTCATTCAAATATATGTTAATGATAAAATTAAGTGGAAAATTAAGTAGGATACACTTTCAGAATATGTGTTAGAGAATCACAGAGTATACTGAACAGTATCTAACCTAAAACACACCAAGTTACAGAAACTGATTCAAAATGGACTGTAACCAGGGAAAAGATCTGAAATACCACTGGCTTCAGACAAATGAGAAGTAAAACTCTTATCTACTTCAAAAGACATTTAAAAACATCTTTTCAACTCCCAGTAGAAATTAGTGCTGAGTCCTACTAGATTTAGTCCTTGTCTAAGGACTTCTATTTCTATTTTTCTTCCCTTCTCCTCCCCGTTCACAGACAGATTATCTTATATTCACTCTGATTCTGCAACTTTGCAGATTTTGGCTGGTCCCACTCCACTACATCATATCCTGTTTCTTTGCTCCATCCTTTCTTCTCTAAATAAAATTTTAAAATACTAATTTCCTTCAATTCCTAAATTATATTTTTTGTTTCATTTACTAATTTCCAAATCAATTTAGAGAAAGTCAAATAATTTTAGCTTGGATTCACTCCAATAGCTCCATCATCTTTTAATCACATAATTCCACAGAGGTCTTTATCTCAGTCTTTTATTTACACAGTAGACCGCCTTCCCATAGATTCACATACCATGCACTAGGCATAGATAATTTTGCATAGATAGTTTTTAAATTCCATAACTTACACAGTCAGTAGGTTTTTTAATTTTGATATGAAAACAACAGAAATTTCAAGCACATATGTAAAAGCAAGCTACTTTCAGGACTTACTTTAGTACACTAAAGTTAATTCCATTACATTCAAAGACCATTTCCAGCTAAATTTTAGGACAGACTATCCCCATACATAAATATAGACACACTCCTTTTCCTCCCATCATAAAACCAACCTTCAGTGTAGTGGGACCAAGTGGGCAAAGAAATCATGGAATGTTATTTATTTTTATATGAGTCCAAAAGTTGGGCAAACATAAGTCTATTAGCTACTCTGTAACAAATCATCTGCTCACTGATGTACAGCAAGGAAGCTTTTAAAATACCTATTACTGTTTTATATATTTCTATAGGAATTTCAGAAAATGCAAGGCTGTCAAATTCCAATAGAATTCTACTTTCCACCCTCTTTCCCTCCGCTTTTTCTGCACATTTCTATTCCTAAAACAAAAAGTGCTAACAGCTAGCAAACAGACCATAGGTATTTCCTCTTATATTTTCAGAAGACTGATTTAATATTGCTATATCAGTGCAAAAAAAATTAAAAATGCTTCCTGCACACATATTCTAGCATATCTGTTGGTTTTGGGTTTTTTTTTTCCTGTCTATTGTCTTGATCCCAGTACTCTAACAAATGGGGAGCAAATGGCAGATTCCACAATATGCCACTTTTCACATAGCCATGATGAAAGATGGGGAAGATATGCATATAGAAGGTCATTTTAAGTTATTAGTTAATAGATGGACTTTAGAAATGTATATAAGAAAGTCAGATTTTCAAAAGCAATTGTAGTACTTAATAAAGTGACAATTTACTGCCCTGTGATGTTCTCTCTTTATTCTCATGAAATGACTGCATTTAAAAATCAGAGAAAATTAAGCTTACTATAAAGATAACAGTTCAACATTTGAGTGTACCTATGCCGGACTTGACTAAGATTTCCAAAAGATATTGCAAACAGCCCTAGCTCCAATGTTTCTTTTCATGAGTTAACAGCCATGTATCACCAAGCTTTTTTCACATACACCAAAGCAATTCAATCCTCTCTGAGTTTTGAACCAGTCATCTAGAAAAGAGGGATACTGCTGAACACACTGAAGAAATTTTTCATGGAATTGTTAGATCCAGCCAAGAACAGTTAATCACCAAGACAGAACAACAAAATTATCTAACCTGGTGAGTAAACCTCAATACCGACAGTTCCTTTTCATTAATTACTCATGCTCTGTTCTGATGATCTTGACACCGTTTCATCTTTTCTGGCTTGACTAAGTAGTGATTACAAGGTCCCTATGAAGTAATTAAATGTCATATATACAGTAGATTTGGTTCATTTGATGAATCACTACTATCCTTAATTTTTTGCATTTATTCAGATAAAAAACTTTGACCAATCTTCGGGTATAAGTTTTGTAATTACTGTAGTATCTCATACCTATCAAACTTGGGAAACATATAGGAATCTTCCTCTTAAAGGGTGAAGAGGTGAGCATAAATAAGAGCTTTCTCATAATTTATCTTCCTGTGAAACTCTGCAGAGATCAGAGTTCTCAATTTTGCAGTTTCCAGCTCTATACTCATCACTAATGTCTTAAATATTGACATATTGGTATAAAAAAATTCTGCAATGGATTGTGTTCTTTAACATAGAACATAGAATTAATACATCTTTGGATCTTGATTTCCAGTGCAGGATGATTTATTAATTCATTTAGTAGCTCAATAAAGCATTCAATGGGCAAGTGTATGCTTATCACAAGTGAGAAGCTAGTAGAGATTGACAGGATCTTAAAGCTTTCAATTCTCAAATTTACTTTGTGCTAACCACAGGTGTATAAGAATTGCAATTTGTGCAAGACCCAAGAGAACTAATTATGTGTTAAGAAGAATGCACATTTTACTGGTGTAGCATACAATACAGAAAAATTACCATGCATCAGGTTTTTGAGAGACAGAAGAACTTCAGGCAGGTAGTAGGTATAGTTTGCATGGGTTCATTCTAAAATGAATTCCCTTGAAGACTTATCAAAAGTAATAGTTGCTTTTTTCATTTAAATATATCTTCTTCATAATTTTGAGTTTTACCTCTGAAAATGCACTAAGTACAACTACTGTATGAAGATCTTTTACAAGATCTCCAGCTTCAATAGACAATTAATTTTGTTCATTTTACAGGCAATGTTAGGCAAATAATATTTTTATTTCAGGAAGTCAACAGTTCATTACTGCAAAGACAGTGCCCAGTGCCACCAAGAGAGATTGATTATTTGGAATATTTTTATGCATAGAATTATTACATAATGTCATATTATAGGAACAAATGAGATGAAAGTTTGAATTAACATTGTCTATACTTGTGGTGGGTTGACTTTGGCTGGATGCCAGGTGCCCTTCAGGCTGCTCCATCACTCCTCTTCTGAGCAGGACAGGAGAGGGAGAAAATAAGATGATAAAATACCCTAATGGGTCAAGATAAAGGCAGTTTAATAAAGCAAAAGAAAACAAAAATAAAAGATTTATTTTCTATTTCCCAGCAGGCTATGTCCATCCATTTCCCAGGAAACAGAGCTTCAGTAGACATAGAGGTAGCTCTGGCAGACAGACATTAAAATAACAAAAGCTTTCTTCTTTCCCCTTGACCCCCACTTCTCTTTCTCTTAGGTTTTGTTCCTGAACAGACATCATATGGTATGGAACATCCCTTTGGTCAGTGTGGATCAACCATCTTGACTATGTTTCCTCTCAAGATTTTGCCCAACACCAGCCTACTGCTGAGGGTGGAATGTTGGAGGGACAGCACTGATGTTGTGCCAGCACTGCTCAGCAGTAGCCAAAATACTGGTATGTTAGCAACACCTTTCTAGCTACCAATGCAAAACACAGCACTGTGAGGGCTGCTGTGAGGAAAATCATCTTCCTCTCAGACAGACTCAATACGATACTCAAGCGGTCATCACTGCTGTAAATAAGTATAGTTTTAATGTATGAAAAGTGTGGCCTTAGGAACCAGTATTGTGCAACACTGAATTTTTTAGTGTTCTTTCACTGTGTTTTGCTTGAATTTTGCTTTGATGTCTATGTAAAGGTGTATTTGTTACTCCATGGAAGATCTGAATTACACAAGCCAGAAAAATTTGGGTGCTTTCATCAAACACCTGTGAATGATGTGGGGATGGCATGTAGCAGCATATGCTGAAAGCAAAAATGTATAATAGGGTCCATGGTAGTGGAGATACATGAAGCAAAAGAACACATCAATTTAAAAATAGCCTGCTTCTCAAAAAATATTTTCATGAAAACTGTTTCACAACAAGAGTATTAGAGCAGACACAAACCTGTATATGTTATACAATAGGAAAATGGTCTGTGGTTTTGGAAATGCACATTATAAAGCAGCAAGGAAGCAGAAATCTAGTTCTTGAAGTTGTTAGAACACTGAAAAGTTTTCATGTCATTCAGATATGTTCCTGGAATTCCTGTCAGTGTATTCTTGTGTCCCGCCTAAAAGGCTACAGTAGCTATAAAAGACTATGGCAAACACAAACCTGTTGTCTGAGCCTAAAGTCTTCTATAAAATATAATCCTCAGAGGGCTTAGACAGATAATACCTTCCTATCTCATAAAATCAAGGTTTGGCTGACAGCATGTTTTATTTGACTCTGTACTTTTACTGAAGGTGTGTTCTAGGTTCATTTAATAACTAATCTAGCTTAGACTTTCTTGATAGGGAGTGTTGATTGTGTGTTTTGAGGAACACTGAATACTAACATGCAGCCTATGAAAATAGGCTTACTTGTGGCTGCTATTAACTAGAAATTGGTCATTCTTATGCTGTCCTAAAATCAGGAGCTAAAGTCCTGAAAGTTCATTTTGGAAGGTGTTCTGATTAAGAGACTGACAGAGTATCTGGCTATCAATAAATCTGATGGTGTTGGAGCTGGGGATGCCTGGAATTGATTTCAAATACAAGGTCTTTAATGAGAGGTAAATTTACTGAACAAAAATATCCATTCAGAAAGGTGGGGAAATGAAATACTTCCTTTCAAATACCTTTTTCAACCTACTCTTGTCCTGAACATATTGAGTTCATGTGAGAAACAGAAAACTTTCTTAGGAGTAAAAGATAGAAGGTCATGCATTCAAGTAATATACCAATAATTTCCCTGGTCATTTTTTTGTAGCTGTAGCTTTTAATGTCATTTTCTATATCTGTTAGGAGGGGTGTATAAAGAAGAAAAAAAATGTAACTGTGGCCCATCACAGCTCTGCTCTGTTTTCTGGAACACAATTTTTCACCAGTCTGTCACTCAGTGAAGTTCTAGTTTTTGGAAATGGTGTTAACTGAAGAAGTCCCAGACCCCTGCTGCGATTATCTGTTCAGTCTGTAGAAACATGGACCATCACTTTTGTGCCACTCCATCTGGAATTTATGCGTTTATCTCTACCACCAGTCCTAATAGGCTATTAACTCTTGAAAAATTATAGCTTCAGATGTTCAAGGTTTAAAGTCAGCTGCAGCACTTATTCCAATAATTTCCCAGAGTTCAATTGGCTCTGCTCTTTAATTTAAGAAGCAAAATGTAAGATCCTGTAGCTCAAACCCAGGTATGAACAGTGTCCTTGCAAGGTAGGAAACCATTTCCTCCTTTCCTCTGCTACAAGCTCACCTGTGCAGCCATTCAATTTTCATGTAGTTATTTAACAAGTGTCCCACAAGGTTCAATAATGATGACCTGTCACTAGTGGGGTTCCACAGGGTGCCATCTTGGGCCCTGTGCTCTTCAACATCTTCATAAATTACTTGGAAGGGATACTCAGCAAGTTTGCAGATGACACAAAACTGGGAGGACCTGTCAACTCCCTCAAAGACAGGGAGGCCCTTCAGGAAGACCTCAACAAATCAGAGGACTGGGCAATCACCAACCGTACGAATTTCAAGGCGGTGATTGTCCTGCTCTGCTCTGCATTGGTGCAGTCTCACTTTGAAGACTACTTTTGGGCACTACACTACAAGAAAGATATTAAGCTATTAAAGAGTTCCAAAGGAGGGCAACAAAGATAGTGAAGGGCCTTGAGAGGAAGCTGTATGAGGAGCAGCTGAGGGTACTTGGTGTGCTCAGCCTGGAGAAGATGAGACTGAGAGAGACCTCATTGCAGTTACAACTTCCTTCTGAGGGGAAGAGGAGGGGCAGGCACTGATCTCTTCTCTGTGGAGACCAGTGACAGGACCCAAGGGAACAATCTGAAGTTGTGTCAGGGGAGGTTTTGGTTGGATGTTGGAAAAATATTCTTCCCCCAGAGGTTGGTTGGTCACTGGAACAGGCTAAACAGGGAAGTGGTCACAGCACCAAGCCGGACAGAGTTCAAGGATCATTTGGGTGATACTCTCAGGCACATGGTGTGACACTTGGGGATGGTCCTGTGCAGAGTTAAGAGTTGGGCTCTGTGATCCTTGAGGGTTCCTTCCAACTCAGCATATTCTGTAATTCTGTGATATCCAGGATTTCTGATATCAAGCTCCCTACTTTAATGCAAGGAGATAAAAAGCTCCTATAGCTGAGTTGCTGAATATGTAAACTAAACTCATAGTTTGGTCTCCCTGGTACCATTCAAAATACAGAAAGGGAAATTTTATAAGAATCACAGTGGAACAGAAAAGTCCAGTTTATAAAACATAATTTCTATAAAATACTTTTATTAATTTAGTTTTGCTTCTGTTTCCTGTTTATGAGTTAATTATGATCTATACCTATTTTTCCATATACATCTTTAACTAATGATGTGACATACATCTTCTAAGAATAGTTACTTGTGAACCATTTGTCAAGTACTTGAAATTCAGAATAGGAATCATACTGAATTGAAGTTATGTTGACACTGCTGTTTTTGCCTGATTGAAAATGTGAATTATGGTAGTGAACTCACTTTACATGACTATCCTCCTCTATTATGTTAGTATTATCTAGTTCCACAAAAAGTCTTTCCAGAAAATGTCATACTTACAGATAGTGAAGACATATTACAAAGGAAAAACAAAGACACTGCTGAAGCTGATCTGTTTCTTAAAGCTGGTATGTGTTATTGTCTCAAAGTTTTAATTTTTTCATCTCCAGTTTCACCCATTGTAATGGGTTTCTGTAGCTGAATTTTAGTAGAAGGGGGGGCTTCCAGGATGGTTTCTGCTAGAAGCTGCTAGGAGCTTCTCCTGTCCTGTGGAGCCGATGACAGCCAGGTCCAGGAGGGACTTCCTGCTGGTGGACTGAGTTGAGCCAATTAAGAATCATAGTCATGCCTCTGTGATAACATATTTAAGAATTAGGAGTGTTGTGCAGTTGAGAATTCCAGCCATGAGATAACAACACAGAGACCAAGGTCGGAGGAGGAGGAGGTGAAGGAGGGATCCCACACTGGAGCAGGCAGGGGGGAAGGACTGAAAGCTATTTCCCACACACACACTCCCTGAAGCCCGTGGAGATCTTTCGGGGTGTGGAGACCCCCCTGCAACTCCTTGAGGAGCAGGTGGATGCCCGAAGGAGCTGTTGTCCTGTGGGAGGCCCAGGATGGAGCAAGATCCTGGAAGAGACTTTCAGCCATGACTCTTTGAGAAGGAGACCCACCTGGAGCAGGTTTTTTCCCCCTGGTAGAAGTGTTGCCTGGGGAGTGAACTCACGTTGGAGAGGTCTATTGAGGACTGTCTCCCGTAGGAGGTGCCCCATGGGAGCAGGGGAAGGACTCAGAGCTGTGGCCCCCCTGCAGCCCGTGGTGAAGACCGTGGTGGAGCAGGTTATTCCCCTGCAGCCCACAGAGACCATCAGGGTGCAGAGACCTGACTGCACCCCATGGAGTGACCCACAGGACAAGACCAATGGCAGCAACACCCACCTGAAAAATTCCCATTCCCTGCTCTCTTGGACTGCTGGAGGCAGGGAGGAGTGGGAGTAGAAGGGTGTTCTTAAGACTGATTTATTTCTTACTTTTTAGTTTTAGTGCTTTCAATTTTAGTTCTTATCTTGTTAGATAAATTTAAGTGTTTAGCTACTCTGAGTTTGTTTTGCCATTATCTTTTAGCTGGTTTTTTTTGCCTTTTCTCCTTTTCCTCTGGGAAAGGGGGGCCTGGAGGTTTGGGTGCACACCGGATGAAAACCACCACACCCATATTTCACACAGTTCCAGACACAGGATTCAAAAAGCATCTGAAAATAAAAAGAGAAAAAGGGACAATGAAGAGCAGAATATTTTTTTCTAACATCTTACATATCAACATTTCATTACAGCATTGCAAAATTATGATTCACAACTTGTGGCTAATTTGATATTTGCAAATGTTTCTTCAGAAAGTGGATGCTCAGCAAATAGACTCTTCTGAATAAAGATTTATATTAATTCCCTCTCTGCATTCTTTCTGGTATCAAAAGATGGACTTCAGCCATTTCTAAATATGGAAGGAGATCACACTTTTTACTGTAATATAAAGTAGATGACAGTCATACCATAATCCATTAGAGGCTGAGCTGAACCATCACATTCATTTTGATTATAATCCCAAGCACTTCAAATCCAGTTCTCCATAAGGGAAATTTAAATACATTAAGTCAGTCAAGATCTCCAGCTCTTCATTTTGTTGTTAAGAGATCTCTAAAAGAAATAAAATTATTAAAGAGAGTATATGACTATCTTATCAGGTAAGAATTAATTTGAATACCGGGTTGAAGAGAATTACAGCTATTTTGTAAGTTTTTGCAGTGCTTCACTTTACACAGCAGACAGTAAACATCCAGCATATTTTTTATTGCTTGTTCCTATTGATTACTTATTTTTTTCAGCAAACATGTGGGCTCTTGGTTAATATTTCACATTAGTATCCCTGATGACACTGTTATTATTAACGTGTATATAAATGCAAATATGGTTTTCTGCCTTTTAGATTTGAGCACTAGTGAAGTTAAAACAGTTATTTATTTACAATAATATGTCATACATAAAGCCAGAAATCTAAATTACATTCAAGTTCAATATTCATTAGGTGTTCAGGAATGTTCATGCTGGTACTACATACTCTTTCAAAAGGGAATACAGGAAATAGGATTTAATGATTGTGAAACTATAATTTAGATATCATTTCCAAACTTCAGATCTCCCAAGGCATAAGAACCTGAATGGTTAATAGGGTGATAATGATTGACAGCTTGCTATTATGAATGATGGAGGTTAATTTAGAACACGTGAAGGTCATTGAAATTCAGAATTATATATACTAGTCTAAATGGGTTTTTTAATCACTAGATCATATTTAGGAATACTTTAATCCTGCCCCCAAAATATCTACCAGTATTAAATTTATGATCTGGAAATTCCAGGATTCTCGAAGCCATCTACAGAAAAAACACATCTACAGAAATAAATCACCTCTAAGTCAGCAACATATTTGTGTTCAGGTTTTTGTTTCTTTGGATTTCAATTGCATTGAGTTTTTAACTATATTTTCAGTGTTTTTAAGACTTCGGGGATTTTACTTTTCCATGCCTTTTGTATCAGTCTAATATATTTAAATGTAGCTGTCTTCTTTCCATTAATCAACTAATAATGCTGCTGAAATTAAGTATCATAACCCTGAAAGACTTATTTCTCTCCACTTCATTCTTAGTGGACAAACAAACAAAAAAAACACGAGGAAAAAAAAAAGCACAAACAAAAGCCTTCCTATGTATGATAACATAGCACTTTTCTAGCCTCTCTAGAGGGGATGTTCAAGAAGCAAAGCAGTGCATTGTGTGGCATATTGCTAATTTTTTTATCTTCATATACCATGAATTTGACTGAGAAGTTAACTTCTGTGACACTATCTACTCCAAAAAGAAGAAAAGCACATCTAATTCTTCCTTTCTGCTCTCATCTTTACAATGAGAAGAAGAGAGCATGTATTAGAATTTAGTTTAAAAGTAGTAGCTAGAGTCCTCATGTCCCTGAGTTCAACAAAGGCTTCCAGAACTCTTAGTTCAATAGAAGTTTGCACAAATAGCGTAGTTCACTCACATTTCAAACTGGACAACAGTCTTTAATGTATAACTCCCTAAGGAGGCCCCCCCTTTTGCAGTCTCCTAGCCTCCATGGCACCGTGAAAAATCTTGGTGCCTTAAAAAACATCACTATTCCTTTTATACAGTTCTTTAGAACTGTGTCTGTTGGTTATTCTCAAAGTATTGAACTGAGCAGTAGGGAGAATCAGCAGCAATTCTGTCTATACTAATGAATTAAAAGAATCCACAGAATTTATCCTCAGTCTGGAATTCAGTCATCTCTATTGAAATTGAAAGTGTAGTCCCTTGAACAGTGTAGCCTGGGACATTTATGAGTGGTCCGTATTTGGAAGCTAGAAGAAATCTGATGTCATTCTTAATAAGCAGTGGCCATTTGCACTCAGTTTGAAGAATAAAACCTTAGTAGTTCAGACTTGAGCATTTCCAAGCAATTATCCTTCTTTTCCAGTGAACACCCTTACACAGCTTTAATTCACTAGTGGGCTGTGACAGTCTGGACCAGACAAAATTATCTGAAAAGAGTGTGAATCTTCCCAATGATCAGTGTAGAACAATTAGTTTGTAAAGTATTCTGGAGCACATAGAGAACCCAAAAGAGACTCTGACAACCAAACATGGACCATCAAGTGCAAGTATGGTTCCAAAGAACAGAAAAAAGTATTTGGCAAAATCTTGGAAATGGAAGGAAGGCTTTTCTCGATATGATGTCTTTAAGAAAAAGGTGGAAGAAGATCAGCCTTATAACTGTGTTCACCTTGTGAGTTCTACCTCTTATGAATTAGTAGCAATTATTTCAATAGACATAATTAATTTGTTTGTTTCTTTATAGTCTTTCAGAATGTAAAGCAATCTAACTAGTAATATTAATTACAGCATGAGGAGACTCATAATTGCAATGTCACTAATATAACTTAAATTAAGAACTTTATTACTTTAATATTATTTTATTTTGCACAGAGTGCTACACAAACATACAAGAGAGGCAAGGCAGAATTAAATCATGACAAAGAATTTTTCTAAGGTCTTTCCCCAAGACTGATACTTTTTCTTTTTTCTTTTTTTTTTTTTCAAAAAAGCTAAACAAATACGTAGAAATTGCTGAATATCTAGATGAGACTTTCCCAACTTCAATATTTAAGAAGAAAACAAACACTTTCCTTTTATAATCCTTCATAGAAAAGTATCAAGAGATACCAATTATGCAAATATTTTTAGAAGGCAAGAATATAATTTTTGTCATGCTGAGATGTCATTTTAGAGTCAGGTTTTTCAGTTGGAATGTATATTTTCAAGTACTTGGAATCCATCTGTCCTGCCTATATTGTTGAAAGTCAGCATGAGGAATGTTGGAAGGGCAATCCAAAAATCCACCTTGTGAGCTACCCACTGAGCAAAAGGAAATAATGAAGGGCCTGAACAAGGGTAGAATTTGTCATCCTTCTTCCTGGAAATGACTTTCGGTATCTAAGGCCTAGAAGCCTCTTCAGAAGTTGCCACACAATGACCAGATCAAAAGAATAATCTGGAGGCCTACTAAAAGTGCCTGTTTAGGAAATGGTACTCTAACTTCTATATCCTGATTCAGGGATTTTTTTTATTACTTTTATACTCAAAAATAAACCCAGAACTATCAGACTACGTTTTGAGGCTTTAATGTTGTGTTTGCTCATGATCCTTGTCTTTTTGGTTGGTTTGTTTATTTGTTTGTTTGTTTGTTTGTTGTTTTTTGGTGGGTTTTTTTGTGTGGTTTTGTTTGTTTGTTTGTTTTTGTTTTTCTTTTTTTTACTTTTCCTATCTAGTACAATGACTCTTTCAAAATGCATTTACCTATTCCTTTTCCTAACACTTCCTGTTGCATACTCTCTCATGTCTGATGTTTCACAAACTTTCCAGGTAGCTGGAGAATATATTTTGATACCCGTTTGGGCTGAGGAAAATATTAATCCATTACATGAGAGATGGGAGGAACCACAACAATTATGTTTTCTTTGCTTTTAAAGAAATAGCCTATGCTAAATTTTGGGGGAAGTGCCTCTCTGTTGCTGCATGGTGCATCTAGGAGTTCTTTCCAGGTTTGATCCCCAAGGCACAGAGTGCCAGCATGCCCACTAAAGAATTCTAGTGAGCCACCTCTGTCTCTAACACATAGGATTAATCTGGTCAAGAGAAGACACCTACATCTTAACTAACCTCTCAAAGCTCCCTTATTTAACCTTTGTGAAGAAATGGACACGTTTAAAGAGTAATTCATTACATTCTCAGGCAAACATGTAAATCAGCTGTAACTCAGCTTAAGCACATCCTGAGAGTGGCTTGTGTTTGTTGCATTTTTCACTCCCTCAATTTATTTTAAAGAAACCACAAATCACAGGCTTCTCTGTGAATCAATCTGTGTGTCTACATCTGTAAACAGGACAAACTCCATCCCTGGCTTCTGGAGCTGGTTCTTTAACAGGAGGACACCAAGTACCCAGGTCTTGATGTGTGCAGAATCAAGGCTAGAAGAACCTCTACAATTCAGCAGCTGACCCAGATGGTATTTGAGTTAGAGGCCTTCACATCATCCACCTCTCACTTTAGATAAAAAAAAGACTTTCATTCTCATACCCTTTTATGATCCCATGAAACCTGATCATAGAATCCATAAAACTGTTTCTTAAATGCTAGACAAAGTAAAACTGATTTCTTCTATTCCAAAACAACTTAATGTTTTTGGAGGCTGTGTTGCATTTCTAATTAAAGGCTTACTGCTTTTCATTTGTGAAATGTTCTCAATTACCCTCCTCTCCAAACAGCACTGAAGAAAGGAGGCTTTAGGAGTTACCAAGTCAGTATTTTTAAATTTATTATGTGCAGATCATGACATGAGCCAATGTTGACAACTGTCAGAGACTTTATAGAAAATAATGCAAAATTTTAAAAGTTCAAAGTGTTTTCCTGAAAGGAATAAATATACAATTACAGTCCTACTGCAATTCAGACATTCCAGTATTTTATTTCACAGCTACCATGACCTAACTGTTTCTGTTTTACTTAAGAGAAACTTGAGTTCACAGACCATTGACTGCATGGTCTGCAACAGCTACTCAGAAATCATTATGCTCTTCATGCTAAAGTAGTTTACACATAAAGGCATTCGCACACATTTGGAAGCAAAGTAGGTCCAGTTAGTGCCAGCAAAGGTGTCTGAGATGTATGGCAGAATTTGCATGTAATAAACTCATGCAAATGGTTAAATTATTTAGTCAGGAAAAGAGAAATATTGAAAGGGAACTGGATCAGGTAATCAGTACAATATCAAACATAAGAAAAAAAGAATAAAAAACGGTTACTGTGATCTGTCTTGTCCCACAGTATATTAAAATACCACAATCTTATAATACAAAGTAAATAGAACATAAATATACAGTATTCTATAATATGTGCTTCTATACCAATTAGTCTCAGCCAAGAGAGTTAGTACTGCATAAATGATGAGAGAATCCATTTCAACTAGGTCTTAAAAGGTAAGACAGATAATTTGATACTCATTAATAACATTTGTAACTATAGTAGATAAGAAAATGATAAGGCTAATCAGATCTCTTTTTGTAGGGTATACTCTGATATTATGGTGCGGTCAGACAGGAATTACTTGTATCCTGGGTAAACTATAATTAATGCAGCAGGCTACACATCCTGTGAAGGAAGCTTCTGCTAAAACATTAGGTGAAGGCAGCACTAAAATCACTCCTTTGCATAGTGACTGTGATCTAGAATAACCAGGCTTAGCGGTGACATCTAAATTTAGTTATGGGTGAGACAGTTAAACACATTAGTGATAGGAGTGTAGAGTATTTTTCCTTGAAAAATGCACTGTTTTACTTAAAAGAAAATGTTAAAAGAGAGATTGTTTTAATTTTACTTTGCTTAACTTTATGTCTTAAATTTAGACTTTTGCATAAAACTTGTAGAAAAACACTAACATTCAAAGTAGCTATGGAAAAGCCACATAAAACAGAAAGGATTTCAGGCCTATGCACATTTTTGGCTTACACTCATTATAAAATCATGACTTCCTGGGATTTCTTATAAATATGGCAAAAGCAATAGCAGCATAAAAATGCTATGTTGATAATGGGCAAAAATCACAAAACTGAACTGATGCTGAAAGATTGGATTTCCCCTTTTTTTTTTTTTTAATAAGTTATGTTGTGAGTCAGATTCTAGAAATCCAGTTAATTTATCCTCTTTCAAGTTGTCAAACTTATATCCACTCTGGTTAATTAGCTTTGTGTTTTCTCTCACTGTTGAAAAGTAAGTTATTTTTACCACTTTTAGAATAAAAGAGAAAAACAATGATCTCCTTTTTTTTTTTTCAATTTTGTAAAATTCACTATAACAGGCTGTATAGATATAATCAGTCGGAAAATGCTTGGTACCTCTCTCTTATACAAGTAAGGCTGGTCTTGACATGCTATTGGTCTGCAGAATAACAAAAGCTAGCTCTTTGTCAAAGTTTTCAAAAAAAAATAAAGGTGTCCCTCTTTTTATAAATGGAGAAACTGAAGCACAAGGTGATGAAATGACTTGCCAAAGTAACCAGACAGACACACTTCAGGAACATTCCTAGAGGTTAGACCTCCTGAGTCCTTCTCCTCTAAGGTATATAATTAAAGAACCTTATTTGATCAGAAGATAAAGTTGACCTATCAAACATGAAATTTCAACCCTGTGATGAAAAGTAGGCACATTTATAAAGAAATATTTATTTCAGTGCACTTCAGTAACAATAGAGTTACACAAGAATGAATACAGTTACCAGAGAAGAAAAGTTAAAATTAGGTTCCTAGAGGTAGTTCCATACAAAGAAGGTAAAGGTGGAACAGCTGTTTAGGTAACTATTTAAAGTTCTTTGTTTTGTAAAGTAAGTCAGCAGTTGCTGTACTTCTATATACAAGTCACTCTGTATATATTCTGTGTCACTTAGGCAAAATATGTGGAAAACAGTGACTCAAACTGCGACTTATCCTTTGCAAGGAGAAACATGAGAATCAGAATATGCGAGCAACATGTATTGCCTTTTCAGAACAGCTCCACAAATATGAATCTATTTAAAACCATGGGGTTTTAGCCCAGATCAGCTTCAACTCAGACTTACATGCCATGTAATGAGCATCTTGGTATGAAAATGTTTCTGTGGAAAAAGCTGCTCTACCGCAGCAATAAGGCTCTTAGCTACAAAGTATTTTCTACTTCTTCTTGGCCTTGGGGGCAGCGTGGGGTGAGTTCTGTTACTTCCATTCAGCTACTCAAAATATTTGGCGATAAACAAATTTACATGAAAATATGTGGACTGGAGTTAATACAACTCCACTTGCATGTTCTGTGACTACTGATCACAGAAGGATCACAATGTGGACTAATGTGACATTATGATCACTTATACAGCAAACAAATCACAAACATGTAGCCAGAACCAGGAGCAGTCAAATCTACCCAGGGAAATTGTCATCTAAAACTTTGAATGGATGAGGAGATACAGGAGACTGAACAGAGGTGCTTAATGTTCTTTCGGCCACCCTAAAAATTTCATCTGTCCTCCTGATGCCTCTCCAGATGGTGGAAGTCAGAGTTAGGTCCTATGTCATACCTGTCACTCCTATGTGAATGTATTATATGCTGTATGACACCTAAAATGACACCAGTCACCCGTGTTAGGCACGTGAATTGCTTCTCAGATATCTGTGCAGAACCCTGGAGAACATGCAGTCAAAATATATGGAGCAAAAAAATCTATCTACATTTAATGTGGAGTTCAGTAAGTAAAGCTGCATATAAATTGCTTGGTAGGTGTCTCAGTGGCAGGCTGGCAAGTCCCAGTCCTTATCATTCAAGTCAGAGACCTGTTAGAAGTGCAGAGTGGCAGCTTTCCAGCCTGCACACCTGAGTTTCCTTTCCATAAAAGAAATTGTTCCTTTTTCCAAAGGAATGTATTTTTTAATCTAAGCTTTTTCCATGGAAGGTTTAGGCAAAATGCCTTTTTAGTTCATGCTAAGAATGTGACAACTGAAGTAGACTTCATAATCCTGTTCGATTTCTAAGAAAACTGTAGGAAAAAGGTGAGCAATAAGACTTGCCAGTGTGTAACATGCATGAAATTGGTATTCATTACCCCAGACTGCCTGTTGCACAAAAAGACACTGATCTAATATGTGTCAGGCCATAATATAGAGAATGGAAGATTGCTTGTGCTTTCCTCTTCATGGCTGCTTTCTCAGTACTTTCAATCAGATTTTCTGGCAGCAACTTAGGCAGTAATAAAAGTATAACACAAATTTCTCTTCATTTCAAACTGTTACAATAACAGATTAAAATTCCATACTTTGTCAGCAGTCAAATAAAGCAGATAAACCTGGGTAGTGTGAAAACACTTCAAGATCTGTGAACACTAGGCTGAGTAAAATATAAAATACGTATTCTAAACAAAGATAATTCATCGGTTAATTGTTGTATGCGTCTTATGAAATCATTAATTTCAGTTTGTTTAGATAAATCACAAACTTCAACATCTTTGCAAGCATGCAATTTCAAGACAAATAAGAAATTACAAAATTTAAATGAAGTCTATTAGGCCTAGCTAAGGTTAATTGCTGGATTTAGATCATGATGCTAAAATGGACCAAGAAATAATAAATCAAATATTAATGAATCCAATCCATATTATAATGTATCCAATCCAAATTATAATATTTATTCTAAATTTCTAGTGCAGTTAATCTTGAATCTCAACAGGAAATTGTGCTTCCTTTGTATGCCTTCATTAATCATGAAGTCCAGATTTATGTGATCAAAATAATCAAAGAATATAAATCAGAAGTCCAGCAGAGTTCAAGCATCAATAAGAAAGGCATATAAGTAACTATCAAATTACTTAAATGCCAATTATATTAAAAAATGTTTTTCTGTACATTGACATTATACTAGAGCTTTTTGTTATTTTCATTTGTTCCGTATGCAGACATAAAATATCACAAGAAAACAATTTTCAAAAGAAAAAGAGGAAGAAGGAAAGGGGNAAGGAAAGGAAAGGAAAGGAAAGGAAAGGAAAGGAAAGGAAAGGAAAGGAAAGGAAAGGAAAGGAAAGGAAAGGAAAGGAAAGGAAAGGAAAGGAAAGATGTGTTTAAAGTTAAACATCTTTTAATTTATATTAAAATCCCCTGATGGTATAATTACAGATAATGTGTAATCATCTTTTTGATTTACAAACAATTTTTATTTTATCCTAGCAAAATGATAAAACAATAATAATCATTGTACCATATATACCATACTGTTATTTTAAGCTTCTTTCTCTGCAAAATTCTTTATCTTGTGGGCTGCAAAAAAAAAAATAATGTATTATCTGAAAAACTTTATTCTTGTCATACTTGCATTCACTCTTAGAGCAGAGTTTATATTAGGACAAGAGCTGTGTTATAGTAGTTGAATAAATTTTCTAACCACAGTAACAGGGCAAGACAGAGAATGATAATTCTCTTTTACAAAAATGTTTAATATTTAACACTGGACTGAAAACTTGATATTTTGTTTGTTTGTTTTAAGATAAAAATATGCCTAACTACATATTTTTAAAGAACAAGGAATCAGTTTAGCTTTACTTCCTTCTGTTTCTTTCCCTCTCTTCCATGAGCTGGTTTCTATCTTTTCTTCATCATTTTGTCATAAATGACTGGAAAGCATGGGAACTGAGACTCTCATTATAAAAACTTTCCCATTACTTTTCCCTCATCTATGTTACATCTCAAATGAAAGAATGTATTATAAAGAAATACATTGAGATGAAAATATTCTGATTAGTGGTTACAGTCTCTACCATTTAATACCAAATAAACCATGCAAACAGTAGAAAGCTTTTTAATGAAACCTTTAAGTAATTTATAGAGTTTCAAGTTCCAAAAAATGTTCTCTCAAAAATACCAAAGTATCACATAGGCACAAGAAGAGAAATTCTTTGATACTTATTCACTGAAACAATTTATTTGGTCAATTTCTCCAGTGAATTTTCCAATTCCTTTAAAAGTTCACAGGACCTGGCCATACAAATATGTATTTCAGATTTCATTCAGGACAATATTACATGTCTCATCCTTCTCTTTTCCTCCAGAGATTAAAAACTCAAGACATACTGAGTAGTTTATTTGCTTAAGTTCTTAAATATTATAACAGGTAGGAGTGATATACTATGGGAAATGAGCTCTTCCAATTTATTCCAACACCTTACGGTAAGTTACGTACAGTCTGTCTGTTGCTGTTTACCCAGAAGTTTTGGACTAATTTCAACAGATTGTTTCTAACAATATAACACGTTACTCCCTTAGTTCACTTCTGAATTAAAATCACCTATGGGTGATTCCTTCCTCAAGAATGAAATATCTCCATTATATCTGTTTCCTATGGTTCATTCAGAAAGGCAGCATTTTCAAATAATCCAAAATTTATCTGTAAGGCTTGTTTGAATTTCCTCTCTCTTCTTCCATATCCAAATATGACAGAAGGATTTCTTTTTATCAAGATGCTTCCTGAGGTATTTATGCAGCAAGAGTTAATAAGCTACTTCTTTTTTTTTTCTGCATATTGAAATTCTGAAGTATATATAATCATGGCTCAGCTTTCCTTTGAAATTGCAGAAGCTTGTTTTTGTTTATGATCTCTCTTGAGTCTGTATAACAGACTGTCCAGGCGATACAACAGTATGTTTTCCAGTCTGTTTAGATGATGCAGTGTTATCTGCAGTTGTTTATTTATTTGTATTTCATCTTTAGGAGAATCTGGTATGCACTAGACAGCTCTGTTCTGATAAAAACATTTTATTACAGCTCTGCATTCCTATCTTAGTTTCTTCTTGTGCTTTCATTTTCTTTGTTCCACAAAGACTAAAGGAAGCCTGACCCAGCCTTAACATTACTTTAGTGTTATGATTGCAATGCTTCTTACTATTTACAAGCTTGTTATTTTAGAACACTGCTACAGAGAATACTTTAGCAGGTGAGACATTTCCAGCAATACCTCACTTGTAGTATAGGAGAACCCTTGTTCCATGTTTAAAGAGATACATCATTCAACTGTTAGTAATATTAATACGGTTAATCAAGTTTATAAACACCTGTCAAAAATTAATTAAGGATAAAATCATAAACTATCCTTTCAGACTTATTTTAGGGTCAATCTTTGCATGCCGCTTGGGCAAAAAACAAATTTAAAAAGTTCAAAAAATCCCTACATCTAAAAACAACCCCCAAACCACAACACTTGAATGAAATTCAAATACTCGAGAAATTAAAGTTATATCCTATTAAAACTGATTTCCTTTTATGCCAAATTAACACACCTAGTACATCAAAGGAAGCCAGTCAATGTCCTAGATAAACACACAGCTAGATAAACACATCATGTGGTGGGTGAGCAACTGGCTCATGGGTCAAGCACAGCGGGTAATAATGAAGGGAGTAACATCACACTGATGACCTGTCACTACTGGGGTTCCACAGGTCTGCATCTTAAGCCTGTGCTCTTTAACATCTTTATAAATGACTTGGACACAGGACTGAAAGGAATACTGAGCAAGTTTGCAGATGACACAAAACTGGGAGGATCTGTTGACACCATCACAGTCAGAGAGGCCCTGCAGAGAGACCTTGACAAGTTAGAGGACTGGGATATCACCAGCCATATGAAGTTCAACCAGGGGAAANAGTTTTAGGCACCACAACATAAGAAAGATACTAAGTTCTTAGTGAATGTCCAAAGAAGGGCAACAAAGATAGTGAAGGGCCTTGAGAGGAAACTGTATGAGGAGCAACTGAGGGCACTTGATGTGTTCAGCCTGGAGAAGATAAGACTGAGAGGACACCTCAGTGCAGTTACAACTTCCTCTTGAGGGGAAGAGGAGGGGCAGGCACTGATCTCTTCTCTGTGGTAACCAGTGACAGGACCCGAGGGAATGGCCTGAAGTTGTGTCAGGGGAGGTTTTGGTTGGATATTGGAAAAATATTCTTCCCCCAGAGGCTGGTTGGTCACTGGAACAGGCTAAACAGGGAAGTGGTCACAGCACCAAGCCTGACAGAGTTCAAGAACTGTGAATTTATACTAAGACAAATGGTGTGACTCTTGGGGATGGTCCTGTGCAGGGCTAAGAGTTGGACTCTCTGACCCTTGTGAGTTCCTTCCAAGTGTATTCTGTGATTCTGTGATACTAGTCTGTAAACTATTCATCTAGTGAAACTATTCCTCTGGTGAAATTTACCCTGAGAAACTTAGGGTTAAACCTGGTGAATCAGTAACAAATAGTAGTGCAGGACAGTTAGGTCTCCAGATTATGAACAGGACAAACACAAAGGTTACCAGAATATTGTAAGACTATCATTATAATTGCAAACTGAGAAACCTTCTGAGACAGACTGTCTGTTGGTAAGGATACATAAGAGAGCAAAAGACTAAGCAACAGCCAACAAAGATTGTCAAGAATGAATTATGTAATTTCAAAGAAACTTCAATCTGTAGTAAGAAAGAAAAAGGATTTGTTGTCACATACCATAATGTAAGTAATATATGTAACATCATGTTTGCACTACAAAGTGAGTGAAAATTCATCTAGATCAAAACATTTTGAGTTGCATGTACAATTAGCTGGAGAGTCATACTAAAAAAGTAGGTATTGTGGTGCAGTGTCAAAACAGAAAATTGTGTCAAATGGTATTCCACAGAAGTTTGTTCTGAAACTGTCATTATGTAATATTTTCATTAATTATATGAACAGTGAAATAGAAGCAATGTTTATTAAATTTACAAATTATATGAAACTCAGAACACGTGGAAGCACATTGAAGAACAGGGCTGGAATTCAAAATTATTTACAAGAGGAGAATATAGCAAAAAGTAGACTGCAATACAAAATGAGACAAGAGCAAAATATCACTTTAAAGTAGATATAAATAATCACATGCACAACATTGAAATGAATGAGTGACCCAGAAGTATTGCTGAAAAACGCTGAAGTACTGTCTGGCTTAGCTACTCACAGTGAGTATGTAACACGGTTTGATATACTCTGTGGTATTGTGCCTGCCTTCCAGGGGCCTCTACAGAAAAATGTGTCACCACTGGCCTTGTGTCATATCCTGAGGTCACATCTGCATATTTCAGGTATACTAGGGCAGCTCAAATGGCCCTTGACATCTGTGTGTGTGGGTAACAGAATTGAGTCTTAAATACATGCAGCCAATGGAGCCCAGAGGGCTATTCAGCTCACCTGAAACAGGCACCTACACACAATCAAATGAATAGCTCTCCTGGCTACACTGGGCTTGATTCAGTGACCTCCAGATGCCGTTTCAGGAAAGTACAGGTTTCTCATTAGTGTTGTGTCATACCTGGCAGTCCCATCTGGATCTTTGAGACACATTGGGCACTTCAGATGACATTAGGCACCTGTGTGTGGGCAGCTAAATCAGGCCTTACATTTCCAGTGGCTCTTATGGTTTCACATGACTTTGTCTATAAATACAGAGTTTCAGCAGTGTGTATGTGTGACAGACACATTTAGTCATTGAAGTTTCTGCAGTTTGAGAATAATTCTATCCTGACAGGGTGAAAAGACTTCATTTGGCTACCTCATCAGAACTGAGCAAATGTATAAGAAAAGAAGAATCTAGAGACATTCGTTATACAAAAAAAATTCAGACCCAAAGTAGAGGATACATTGCAAGCAAAGACTGATTTCCTTGTCTGTGTAGCAAGGACAAGAAGTACTGCTCCTAAACTGTAGAAAGTTAGATTTAGTTTATGCACAACTTTTGATCAGTACAGAGGGTGAAATTTGTCTTGGAAGGTTGCGGAATTTCTATCAGTGAAAGCTTCCAAAAACAAGTTAGAAAAATAGCTAAGATGAATGATTTAAGTCTAATTTATCCTGCATAAAGGACAAACTACTAGACCTCTCAAAATGCTTTTCAGTCTGATTCTGTGAGTCTATAATCTGAAAGTATAATTAGGATCATTTGTCTTCCTTCTTTCATGCTTTGGTCTTGATATTGTTGACATTTAAATTATCATCATTTAGGTTTTGTGTTACCATTCTAACTAAAATATGACAAGTCATACCTCTTACAGCTGTACTTAGGGATGGTCATAGCGAAACAGATAGCATTTCACAACTCCCTATTTTTATCAGTTTGACAGAGGAAGAATCTAAACATCATTGCAGGGGATGGTGAAGGGGACATGTCTACCACATTTAAAGGGAGTAACTACAACTGCACAGATATTTTCAAATCATGCAGAAGAGGAAATAACCAAAGTTAAGCCTATAAAAAAAAAAATCATTGTCAGGACAGACCTAACTTAGCCTTTCTGGAAGATTAATGCATGTGTGTGAACAACTGCAAAAATGTATTTAGAATTACTCAATCGTATAAATTCAGAGAAAGACAACAGGAAATGTGTGACTTCAATGTTATTTGGAAAACATTAAAGATAAGGGACCTCAAGAGAAGGTACATACATTAAAATAAAAGAAAGTACAGGAGATAAATTTCCAGTGTAACTTTTTCCCCCCTAAGCATTTTTAGTAAGCCATACTCTAGTTAGGAAAATTATTAGTTTTTACCGTGTCACTTTCCATGCAATGATTTTATAGTACACTGTTATTTTTCCCTTTCTTCCTTGGGTTCACAAAGATTTTGACAGTCTGTAATGCCAATATCTCCCACAGTGCAGTGGGAGTACATTTCTGCACATGGAAAACTGATGGGACATTACAGTTCTCCACTGGGATGCACTGGCTTATTACAGTGATGCAGTCCCCTGTCTGCCAAAAGGCTGACTGTATTGGTGAAGGCTTCATTGTATGGTGACACAAACATCTGGTCAGCATGTCTAAAGATGCCTGACTTGGAGGACATTTAAGTCTAGTCTTATATCCTGGGGAGCATATTTAGGGTATTAGGTACTCTATTCCATCACTCCACACTCAAAAAATTCATCCAACAAACAACAGCTGCACTTTGGGCCAAGATCTGTGATCTTGATGGTTCTTACTGGTTTCCACATTAACCCTTGATTGTCAGACTTTATCACTGTTTCCTGTGATCAGTTATTCTTCACTTTCTTCTCTGTCAGGTGTCTTCCCTTCTAACTCCTCCCTGTGGGCTGCCTCAGACAGGGTCCTTAAGAGGACCACAGATAATTTCTGAGTGGCTAAAGTTAATATTTCCTCTTCCTCAAATAAAATTTTCAACTTCCTTTTCTAGACTGAGTATGAAAATTAGTCTGTTCTGGAAAAAAAAAAGAAAAAAAAAAAAAGAAAAAAAATATTTTAGAGGCAGTACCTGACATCTTGCAGAATAGCCTGGCTTAATTGCCAAGAATAAGTTGTTTACTTAAAAAAATCCCCTACTATGGGTAAAAATATTGGTATGGCTCAGGAATGGTATTCTCCAATTTAGTGTTCCAACACAAACTACTCCAAACCACTGTTGCTCTTCCCTCCAGCCTTCCCCTCCCCTTGCATCAGGCTTGGAGAGGAAAACTGAATGCACAAAGGGTTGTGATAAGAACAATGTACTGGAAACATCAATTAAATAAGAAAACACACCGTAACAGCAACAATATTAATAACAAAAGTGTGCAAGTGAGGCGAGCAATTCACATTCAAATACTCAGCCCAGAGCCTGACAATACCTGATCTAAGGGCCTTACCCAGAAAACGAGGTGAAGTGTTAGAGGACAGTCTCACGTGTCCTGGCCAGAGCCAGAACAATTATTATGTGCCATATACTGACAATTTATTATATGTTATGTATTACACAGACAGCAACCAGAACCAGAGCACCACCTTATATGACTTTGTATCACTTTTCAAAATACATGCAATATTCTTACATTTTAGTGAAGATTTAGGAGTACCTGTGCATTTTTAGAGAACTTGCTCCTCCTTCTGAAAGACAACCTTTAGCATTCCCTTTGGGATAACGTTTTTGAAAGCCATACCATTGTTTAATTAGTTGTCTCTTATGCCTAAGCTCAGCATGGTTTGCTCAAGACTGCCTTTGCTTGTTTGAACGTGTAGCTGTCATCTGCTTTCTTAATGGAATCATCATCCACCTCTGAATCAAGATCCCTTCTGAATCAATAGCTTCACAGTCTGACTGTCTCTTCCAACTATTTGTTAAACTGTAGCTGGTAAGGAATGTAGGCTCACTGAGCTGAGCATCTGCCAGGAGCTATTTGGCATACAGTCAGTATGAGACTGCTACAGAGGCAACATCAATACACAAACCAACTTGTGCAGTAAATGTATGTCCCCTGCCTTATTTATATGCTGTGCCTCTCTGTGAATTTTGCATGCAATCTGGCCAGCAAAAGCAGAGAGAGGTATTTCCCTGCTGTCCGGTTCTTTGGTGAAATTCTTTCTACAGCAGATCTTGGTGGATCTTTCCACAAACTTTGTTGTAAGTACGATCTCTGTGTTTTCTTCTTCAGATAAAAGGGAAAATTTCCATGTGATGGCCTCTAAAGACATTATAGAGCATTTCAGTTAAGGCAAAAGGTAGTCCTTGTCTCTGGATAAATATAGTGCAAGATGCTGTAAAGCATTTCCTGCAAGTTTACAGTGTTGGTGAACCTACTCTTTTGCTAAGCTGCCTTCAGAACAGAATAGATAGAAAAAATGAGTTTTCAAAGTACATGCAAATGCTATGGCAATGTTCAGGCACCGAGTGTGTCACTTTTCTTATGATTAATATCACATAGACATTTATTCTAATATTGATCTTCCTCCACAGTCAAGGCTTAACTTTTCACAAACCAAAATATCTGGGAAATGCTTTCCATTGTAATCGTGGTGACTATTTTCTGTCTTTATTTAAGCACTCCTCCAACTTGTGGTAGTCTCTGTAAATTTCTCTTTCAGCTGATCCAAGAAAAAAGCATTTGAATTTATCATATAAAATATTGAATATAATTTCTGACATAAAATTAAAGTAGTAATTATTTAACTATTGCCTCTACCCCAACTCTGTCTAGTTAGCAGAGGAATAGCTTCATTGCATTCTTTTCCTATGTTATAATTTCTCTGCTTGAAACATCTGAACTGCATGGAGGAGGTGACATCAGCTCTTTCCTATGAAAAGCAGAGAGCAACACTAAGAAGTCCCTAGAAAGGCCTACCATGTCTTTCTATTTTTCAGGAGGAAAACCCAATACTAAAAAGGAAGAAAACCAGACAAGAGAAAAGAGTGCAAAAGAGTTCAGATTTTTGTTTGTTTTACCCTACAGAGCCATTGGTTTGCATCTCAGAATAATTCAGTTACAGTGGATTCCTTTAGAATATTTGGGGTCCTTCTTTGAACTCTTCAGAAGATTTATGACATTCCTCATCAAAAGTTTAGACAACACATTAGATCTATACCTACACACTAAAATGTCAGCAAATAAATGCCAAATACTGGAAGGTGTTGCTGTATCCATCAGTCAAGTCTATAATTTGACATTAAGAAACAATAAACCAGCATGATGCTTCACTATTCTCAAATCAACTTTTGGCCCATGATATACTTCTTAAACCCCTTCTGCACAACCCCTTCTACACAACCCACATATGGCCTCTTCTCCCATCTGCTCAGCATTTCACTATTACTTCCAGTATCTAACTGTATGATTGCATTTTCCATGCATAGCAGCATTTAAGTATCTTAAACCTCCTACTCAGATTTTTTTTTCTGAATACAGTTATTTATTTGCAAAAGCTCAAGATCTAAAAATCTGTCTCTAATGCTTTACTGAAAGTTTAAATGCCTGAGCCTGTCAAAGATGAGAGCCTTCACAGATAATAGTTTACTGGACTACAGCCATCTATCCAAATTCCAGTCCTAAACATAACGAGTAAAGGGTAGAGTTCATTCTGCTAATAGGATGCAATGAAGTCTCATATATTTATACAAGCCCTCTAATAAGGTCATAAATTGCAAGAAAATATGGTATTTTATTTCCTTACAAGTTCTTTTGATGACTTAATAGGGTGAAAAGGAGATTAAGTGTGGGCTATGAAAGCCATAGTAATAATTCCTGAAGAAACATGAAACTAAAATCTCTACATACTGCTGAACCCATTTTCCCCCTTATAAAATACTCAGACACATTTCCATTTAGAGGCTTCCTTCAAAAGTTAAGATATATAGAAAGAAATTCCTTCTCAAAGAATAGGATAGACTAGTTGAGAGAAAATTATCAATAACAATGTGAGTACAAAGTAATTCAAAATTTTACTTTGAACCCGTACACTGACCCTTAGAGAACAGAAAAAGTAGTTTAAGTTTACAATCCATTTCTATTAAATTCTATTAAATTCTGTGAACTAGAAAAAATTAAAAACTAAACACATAACTATTTGTCTTGGGCTCCATTTTAATTTTGTGTAGTGGAGGAAGGCAGAACTAGAGCAGAGCAATATAATGTGTTGGGAAATGGTGAAGTCGACTGGATTGAAAATGCAGCCAAGTGGGTGCAAAAATAAGTACAATTTGAAAGCTGGAGCTGACTCATCCCTTCAACAGGTAATAATGCCTGTGGCACTGTCAGGATCATTCCTGGCACTTGAAGGATCATTGTGGAGGGGAATGCAATAGTGGCAAAGATGAAAAATGCATGTCACAGTAGTTTCCCATGTTTCCTGAAATATCTACAAATTCCTAGTCATAGTGGGGTTTAGCAAGAAAAAGCCGCTGCCACAATCCTGAAGGGGTAAGTAGGGGACTTCTGGCCTGCAGTAAACTATGCCAGAGACAGGGAAAACTGGAAGGGAAAGATAAGAGGAGAGCAGATGTTTGACACTCAGTACCAGAGAGGAAGTCTATACTGTGGTTGTTGAAATGGAGAGATCCCCTGTGAGAACCATGTCTCAGAAAGCAGCTGCCAAGTCAAATAGCCATTAAATCTCAGCAGCAACAAACATCATCACACTATGCTGTGTCTCTTTAGTAGACCCAACAGCAGTTCACACTGGGCTAGTATCAATTGTACTATACAAAGCCTTGACGAAAATACAGGTCAGAGTGACAAAAGTAAGCACTTTTAATTAAGCGGTTTGAAATTAAATGAAAAATGTATGGGGAAAAATGAATTAAAAACTGAAAAGCTATCTTGTGAATTGAACCTGTGTTCTTTGTTATAGATAGCACCTTATTACTCTCCCTTGCCTCCACATTTTTCTAAGCATTTAAATTATATTGCATCTTCACTTAGGTCAAAGTATGTCTTCCACTTAGGGATAGTGGGGATTCTTCCCATCTCTGGTCCTTTCTCAGTTGCTCCTGAATACCTAACAAGAGGGTATGACATTACTTCATGAATCTGGTCATCCTTTGTGTGCAGAGAACATCAGAAATTTAGGGAAATGAGAAGAACACAATGCTATGTTCTATAGAAGACAGCTGCTATACATTTTGTTGGGAGAGAGAAAAAGGCTAGCTATCCCAAGACACATGTGTCTAATTTTAGTCTGGTAATCAGTAACCAATACAGAATAGCAGGAGGGAGACTGACTACTACATCAATTCAGCTGATACTTAAATAATGTGGGCAATTTCTTGTTCTATGTCAGAACAGAGAAGTTAAAACTAAGCAGATATCGACAGAGAACATTCAGACTTTAGACTGTGCAAGCATGTGGGAAGAAAAGGGAAGACAGCTTTAACATCAGAAGTAGAGGATGTGCTGCTAATACTATAACATGTTTTCATGTTCAGATGTGAGAAGTATTGTCTAATTACAAAATAACTCCATGCTTCAAACAAACAAACAAATAAACAAAGCTATAAACCCCCCACATCTACCTTCTCTTCCTTAATAATCCAGGATCTTTATACTGTCTGCCTTCATCAATCAGATTTCTATCCTGCCTCTTCTAAATAATACCTTCTTCTTTTCATTTGCCGGGAAAGAGAAAGTAGGGTCCTACTGACAACAGTTCCACACTGCTGTCGCAGACAATCCCTTTTTCTTGGCTGACTAATAAATGGAGGCACTAAGATCCCTTCCTCCAGCAGGAAACAGGAAATCATACTTCTTGAAAGGACATGATGCTGGACAAGCATAGAAGATGATGATGTAAGTCATTTATTCTTGCTGATTTTTGATGAGTTGTCCTAGAGAAAGTATAACATCCAGGGTTGAGAAACCAACTAGATATTGCTGTGATGGCTGGACAGGTAAAAAATAGAAAGAATAATAACCCCACCATTGATAGATTTAAGGAAAATAGCCCTAGGGATAAGAGACAATAGAATTGAAGAAGTGTTAATGATAAAAAAGTATAAAAATTATAGTTCTTTTGAGAAAGGAACAAAGAACTGAGAATTGCTGAAGAAGAACTGAAAGAAGTTGACAGACTTTGGAAAGAAGAGACATAAGAAGGAATTTATACATATCCTTTGTGTGCCTATTATGCTGAGGCCAAATCATGTATTGCAGATTGAGGCTATACACATTTTAAGAAGCCAATGCATTACTTGGTTTGACTAAAAAGGACATATGGGAAAAAGATTGCATTAATAGCGTATGATACGGAATTAACTGTAATTGAGGTAGATGTATGACTAAGGGCAAAGTGAGAACAAGGAAGGAAAATGCCATGGCCCAGATCCAACAAAATATTTATGCTTTCAACTTCTAACTGCTAACATTAGATGGTAATAGCTTTCACAGCAGGTAAGCTCATAAATCATTTGTTGAATCTAAGCCTAAAGCTGTTGCATGTTAATCCAATGATTTTAAATGTAAGGTTTACAGAACAGCTTTACAGATTTCCAAAATTTAGTTAATAGTATCAAAATTATATCAGCTGAGGGAACCATGCTTGTTTCTGCTGGAGAAGTGATGGGTTTGGGGAGGGCTAACAGCAGTCCTCCCTTTCCCATAGGGAAAAAAATGAAGAGAACGGTGCTAGGACAAGAGAGTAAGCATATTTGAATGAGAGGTTCAGTCCGCATGCCAGGAAAAGCTTTTTCATGATGGAGACAGTCAAGTGAGGAAACAGGTGTTGCAGGAATCTTGATGGATGCAGAGCATGATGTATTAATACAGGCCTGTATGCACAAGCCAGCCTGCAGAGTGAGGCTACTCAGAGATAAGAAGCAAGAAAGGAATGCATGCTTGCTGGGCAGTATGCCACAGGCTGTAAGGGGGGAGAACCTGGGCTGCCCTGAGGAGCCAATAGAAGCGTGTGAACCCTGTTAGGCTCGATATAACTGTGTGAGCTAAGATAGTTAGTTAGACGACTAAGATGAGAGTAGACTAAGGCTAGCCTAGAGAGATATTAACTGTGTGAACTCTGTAGATATGGTGTGTGTGTTATTAATAGAGAAGCATTGACTATACTTCTATGAAGCCTGAGTCTCTGACTTCGGAGAGCTCCCCCGCGTTAAATAGGTTCTCCAGTGAAGTCGTGTATCCATTCTTGGAGATCTTCAAAGCTCAACTAGGCAAAGTTTTGAGTAACTTGGTCTGATTTCAGAGGTGATCCGGCTATGAGCAGGAGTTTTGAAAAAATGACTTCCTGAGGCTCCTTCCAAATTCAATCATATGCTTCCATGACCCCAAGAAAAGATTTTCACCACTTCAATGTGCAATTGCTTCCTTCTATTACCCAGGAAAAATGCTAATATTACCTTTTTTATATCATGAAGTTGTGTGGTTATATGAGTTTGCCCCAACAAAGGTGTGTTCTTTCATGACATATCCTATTTAATAATTTTTAGGGTGTGAACGGACATTAAAGGAACTGGAAAGATTTTTTTTTTTTTTTCAGTGAGCTTATATGTACCATAGTGCAATAATGTAGAAGCAAAGGTCAGTCACAATGGATGAAAAAGAAAAAGTTAATAGAGTGGAGCTCTAGAATTGAGTATGTTCCATATTCATGTGAAGCAACACAAGACTGTAGAAAGAAATTGGCATGTATTGCAGTAGTAGCAATGTTAATATCTAAGTAATCTTCTATCATGGCTATTTACAATCCACCTAATCTGCACATTAAAAGAGCCAATATGATTTCTGCAAGTTGACAACTTGGACTTTATGTGGTATAAATTTCAAAAAATGCAGAAGCAGTAACCATCTCAAACAATGATTGTGTCATGTTACTATGAGCAATAGTTGATGCCATGAATAAAACATAGGTATTTCATGATCACAGTAACTGAAAAGTGGACATAAATACTCTGAATCAGCTATAGACCCACCAAGATGATTTTCTGAAATGGATATTTTTTTTTCCTTCTGTATTGATGCATTTATAATCTCAGTCAGCCACTAAGTACGCTCTGAATTTGAACAACTCGTTTAAGAGCTGTTAAAGCATATTGAATTAATGACCCATGGATAATCAAAGTGTCTCATTCACTTAATGATGGATCCTTCATTCTAGTTCCTTTGAACATATTACATGTGCTTTTCTTTTTGGTAATAAAAAGTAGACATTAATTATGTCTCAAAATCTATAAAAATCTTATTGAATTATAGTGAATTATATTAAAAAAGTTTTTATTGTTTTAGAAGATTTTGTTGAAATAAGAACCACTATTTTTCCTATTTTTTTCTGAAGAATCTATGTCTTTGCCCTGATATCCTTCAGTATTAAATACTTAAGTTGCAAATTTGATCATATTTCAGTTCACTGTCGTCATCATTAATGAAATAGCAACCTCAGGTCCTGGATTCAAGGTGAAACCAATCCTTGTTAGAGTAGAAGTAAGAAAAATAGAGGTGTTACCTTCAAATACTACCTTTCAAAAACTTTGTTCACTAGCAGAAATATTTGAGAATGGTTGCTGAGTAGGATGATGAGCAGTGTTGCTGAAACACCTGATGATAACCAAGCAGACATATATACTATTTTTCTGTGCACTTTATAAAGCTAATCAATAGCAGATCTTCCTCCTGTCTTGTACCTCCCCCTTCAAAAAAAAAAAACAAAACCAAAAACACAACGAAAAAAAAACACAAAAAAACCCACCAAAACAAACAAAAAACAAACACAAAACCCCCAAAACAAGAAAAAGAAAAAACCTAACAAAAAACAACAACAAATAACAGAGACAAAGGTAGGATCACAGAATCACAGAATCTGCTGAGTTGGAAGGTATCCACAAGGTTCATTGAGTCCAACTCCTGGCCCTGTACTCACCCCCAAGAGTTGCAAAATGTGGCTGAGAGTATTGTCCAATCACTTCTTGAAATCTGGCAGGCCTGGTATGAAATAAAGTCAACAGATGGACAACGAAATACTTGTGACTATTTCTGTATTACATAGAATATTTGTTGCATAATGAAGGAATTTGAATTTCAAAACCATTGTGTTGCCCAAGCAACAAGCCCTCTGATTTTGAACAATTGAAACCTATGACTCTATGAAAAATGCTAAGTGATATCATCACACTTTTTATGTTATGATGGTTATTTTCCCATTGCGTTACAGGGAAAGAATGATAAGAGGAAAAATTAGTGTGCAAGTAAGGCATTTTATTATTTCTGACACTGAACATTTAAGCTGGCTATCCAAAACAGTAGCAGCACAATGAAGACCAAATGGAACGTGTCTGCTTCCGACTTTTCTAACATGCTGCTTTACCTCCTTCTACCTCACTAGAGTCTGTGTCTGTTTCATTCAAAATCTTTATGCATAAAGAGTAGGCAAACCTTACATAAATATAAACCCAAGGACTTACTATAATTGAAGTCTTATCAGTCTAGTCATTATTAGACCATATTTAATTGTAATAGAAAAAGAAAGAATAATAATGCAATTAGAATTGCTGTAATTGCACTTTGTTTCCATTTCTTTTTCTGATGTTATGCTTACTCTATCCTGCTTCTTGGATCTTAGGATATATGGATGAATTTCTTGAAGGCGACTTGAAGGATATATGGATGAATTATCAGCATCTGGAGTCCTTCAGCGAGTACACTATGTATTGATGGTTTCTTCTTCTTTATTTTATGGTTCACTTAGTGTCATTTTTGTATTTGCTAACCTGTTTCTACAACTGTGAGGGGTTTTTACTGGACTGCATCTCCACCTTACATCCCAGTTTACTTAGCTGATGCTCTTTACACATACATAGATACTATTTTTTTTTTTATCCCTAAAACCAGTTTTGCCCAGATCTGCATTTCTGTAACTGACCATGAGTGAGTTTATTACCATGGGATTTGAAGTGCCATCCTGTGACCCATCCACTATCACCCTATGCCAAATCCTGTACCCCCATTTCTCAAGACCTCTGTTGTTGTACGAGGCCCCTATTTCTCTACATTATGTCAGTACCTTAGTATCATAAATATATGCATAGAACTGCTTGTTTCTTCTATCTGTAGAAAACAATTATTTCACTATACAAGGACAAAAAAAAAAAAAATTAGCTGCAGACACTTAATTAGAAAAATTGCTATGGCAGCTTGTCAAAGTTTAGAGGAAATTAAGAAAAGTTGTTGGACTAGAAACCAAAGAAGGAGACAGNATTTGTGGGACAATCCCCCCTTGACTCGCCTCACTCCGCCCCCCGCCCCGACCTCAGTCTCTCCTCCATTGGACGCAGCAATATTTACGGACAGCAGGTGGCAATGTTGCTCCTCAGCCGGTGCTGAGCTGACCCCCGGGGGTGGGTGGAATAAGGTTTCCTGTGTGTCCCTCTGAGGCTGTGGGGTTCCTCTGTGGAGTCGGTGGGAGTCGCCTTGCAGAGAAAGAAAGACAGTTGGGATTCTCTCTCTCTCTCTCTGGCTCTCTCACTGAAGCACCGGGAACTCTGAGAATCCAGGGATTGGGAAAATGGGAGGAAAAAACAAGGATGGAGACCAAACTCGCAGGCAGAGGTCTCTCGCCCCTTCCCCCCACAGTTCTCAGGGACAAAACCAAAAACCAAAAGTGTCCCCTTCTCTCACCACATCCAGTGAATTACCAGTCGCTAGGTAACGCCTTAATCGCATCACTGGCCTCTTTTGTTAGAGGCAGTGGATAAAGATAAGGGCCATTCGCCCCTTATCTGGTGGTAGGGGAAAGAAAAATTCCGTGAGATTCTAAAACTGTAACACAGCTAAACCAAACTAACGCTTAAGTCAGACCTTACCTTTGCTTATTAATACCAGGGTTTATCAAATAACAACTAAGGGTGGGAAAACTAATAATAGTTGGAAAAGTAATAAAGGTACTGTGCACTGCATATTCCGTCATCTATTATTTTTTCAAAAAGCCTCACTTTAGAGTTTTAAGATCTTTTAAATTTTAAGGAGTTGTCTATTTCATGACTATATTAAACCTTTCCTGGTAAATAACAGGGTATTAAATATACCTTTCTTTCTCCAATCCCCCACTAAACACATATGATGATGTTATTGGAGGATACAATGAAATCTTCTTTCTGCTGGTATTAACTCCATATTTTAGATAGTGGTAATTCTATTTTAGAATGGGAGATGACTAGTTGTGATGACTCATTGCAGATCTTTTTCAACACACTTCTTGATCTTACTATCCCTGCAGTTCAACAGCACTGAATTTGCTAAGTCTTAAACTCATGCCATGAAGACTGTTTATCCAGCCTTTCTCCAAGGAGGTTGGTTAAAGAAGAGTCATAAAAATTTGCCTATGACAAATGAATCTGATTTCCTCAATATCTGCAGTATGTCTTACTCTCCTCTCTTTCCAGAGGGACAAATGCAGGAATACTGTGACAACTGAAATAGCTTATGCAGTTTTCTAAAGAAATTGGTGAGATTTTGTAAAATAGTTTAGATTACATACTTGGTTTTGTATTGTAAAATTTCTAATGTTTACTACTGAATAAAAATTTAGTATTTCTGCTCAGAATTATCAAAATGTCTCACTGATTAATAATCTGTTTTAATGGAAAGGTAAAGAATACTCTTCTCGCAAGGGTTGTTTGTCTTCTTTCATTTTTGCTAAACATTCATTTTACTCAAGAAAGTTTCTAAGCATGATTCTCTTGCTTAAGTGTTGAGAAAAAGTTGAAAAATCTACCCCAGTCCCTCTTCAAAAATTATGTCTCTGTACTATATTAACCAGCTGTTACGGGACAAATAACTTTCTCTCTTAATACCATGTGAAAGAGAACAGTTTCAAAAAAATGGAGATAAGAACATAGCCCCCAGGACTGGCATGCTTGTATCCTGTCAAATACAAACACATTTATAAATTTTTATTTCAGTTCTTATAGACTGCTTATTATATTAAAAATCAAGACTTATTGCATGAGTCCCAAATTCCTGCAGATTGAAGATAAGAAGTCAAACAAGTTCCTATAGAGATCCATTGGATACTGTTAAATTATGATAAAATTATTTTATTGGGGTATGTAAACTGTTGCCTTTTTTAATTTAGACATCAAAAAAACTTAAAAAGGATTATGCATGAATAATACTGTAGTAAATGGAAATTATGCTGCAAAAAAAACCCTGAATTTTCTCTTTCCTTCATATAGGGAGAAGAGAAAGTTCCATATTTCTGTTTTTATGCATCCATGCTTTCCTGAGAAAGAGCCTCAAGCCAACTCTAATTTTACACACAAATATTTGTTCTTCCCAAAACTTGAAAAATAATAATACTGTTCCCTTACTCGTGCTCCCTAAATGGAAATTATTAAATTCTTTGCCTAAAAGAAACACCTAGGAACATATTTATTTCAGCCAAGTTATTTTAGAATCCAGTATTTCAAAGGAGAAACACCATTTTAACAGAAGAAAAAGCCCACAGACTTTCTACAAAAAGATTTTTATTTGCCAGCTGTAGAGGGTACTACAACAAGTGTCTAAACTTTAAAAAAAATAAAATATTGTATAGCATTTCAGAGCTTTTGTACTGTGATTGTAAAATATCTGGGAGGTTTGCCAGACTCAGTCAAAAGAAGAACACAGCATTTTCTCATCACTAATAACAATGACCTGAAGTCACATTGAAGATTGTAAGGTCAATTTCCCTCTTAAATTGAAAAAAGAAAATAGGAGAACAGATGTGGGTAGTTGCTTCTGTATTTATAAATTGCATGACAGCTAGGTTAGGCTATATCATCTCCAGTTTTTATGCAGTTAAGGTGTTTTTATTGAATCATTCATACTAATCAGATAGAAGTAGTATGGTGCATTTCTAAGGTATTATACAGCATATAAAAAGCAGGTAACTTCATAGCATACGCTCAAAATTGAACATTTTTCTTCAATAAATATGTTCAGATAAGTTTACCATGTAGCATGCAGATTTCAAGGTGAATTTTCTGAGTTTGAACGATCAGTTCTGAATTGACAACATAAAGGCAGGTGATGATAAAATATTTTAAATAAAAGTGTAAATACAAAGTGTTAATTAAAATTATATACTACAAGATATTTATTTATTTGATGGGTTTGGGTTTGGGATTGTTTTTCTTTTGGTTTGTTTTGGTTTGTTTGGGGTTTTGTAGTTTACAATTGCAGCAACAGTAGCTGTGCAGTCAACATCTTGATAACATTTATTCTATTATTTCAGGAGCATGTAATCATAGAAATAGACATTTTTATGCACATAGAAATTTTCACTCTGCCTTATTTGATATATTAAGATGACCATTTTATCAGATACACAGTTTCTTATTACTGAATCATTATGTCTATCTGCTGAAATACAACTTGCACACACTACACACCAGTACTTTTGACTACTACTTCTTTATATTACATTTACATTAAAATGCCAACCATCTGCTTGTGGATGACAGCAACTAGGCAACTCTTTTCTTTAAATCCCAGTATTTGTAATCCCTTATTGGATGAAGCATGTAAATCATATTCCATCTCTTTATGCTGTGCAACTCATTTCATCTAACTTACACATTTTAACATTAGATATAATAACCTACTGAGCCCAGACCTATGAGAAGAAAAAGGAACCTCATGAGCTTGGTTTATCTGAAGCATCTTAAATGTCTATTACAGAATGAGATAAATCTTTAATAATGCCTTCTGCCTCCTTGACTTAAGGAAAGACTATGTGAATAGTTATACTTAAAAGATTAACTTCTAACACTTGTATAGGAGTACCAAAGAAGAGCTTAGATGTGAATTCGCAATTAACCAAGACTGAGAGATAAACAATTTTCTAATCTTCAGCCAAGCATTTGATCCATAGTTTCTCTAACCTACGTGATATATATATCAATTATTTCAAAATAATATTTGGGTGAATATGGTAAAATACTTTTAATAGTAATCAAACAACAATGAATAGAGAGTTTGGTGACTGTTCAGAAGGTGTAAAGATAAAATACAAAACAAGTAGAATGAATCAGTTGTAGTATACAGTCTTCTCGTCCCCCAGGTTTTAGAAAAATTGTTAAGGTAAGTTACAGCAGCCAGCAGGCAGCTTAAACTTGTGTAATCAGCTTTTACACTGCAGATTGTCCTGTCTCTTTGTCCTTGGCAATATAATAAGGGTCCCATTTACATGCGGGTAACCTGCTTCTGAATAACANAAAAAAAAAAAAAAAAAGTGGTTTTCACAGTACTCTGCACAATATAGTAGTCATCTTTTATAAGGTCCATTTCAAGAATGAATCCTTATTTTTTTAAGGACAGTGTGAGAAAAGGACTCTGATGCCACAGAGAGATCAAAGTTCCAGGTGCAGCACCATGTGCACACATCCCTTGAGCCCAATACTCCACCTCAGTAGTTGCAGCTCCTACAAGAGAAGAAGGAGAGCAAGAAATTCTTGAGTCCCTTTGTAAGACCAGTAGTGGCATTTCCTCCTTACCGCAACCCTGTCAGTCTCTGAGTTGTGCTGCATTGGCTCAGTGTTCCTATTAGGGCCTCTGGGCACCACAGTAAATAGTGAGCATTAAGGAATATAACAAGCAGCAAAGTCTAACAGTGTTCATGCGTCACTAATTACCATAATGAGAAACTTGCGGCACATCAACCAGGAAGAATTTGCATTGATTGTTTTTTCCCTATTCTTCAGCTAGAACAGGAAGAATTCCCATGGATCCCCACCTGACCTTGAAGGCTTCTTCTCCTCTTTCTATGTGTAGCTATTCCTTAGAGATGCACTTAAGGCAAATGCATAAACAGAGATTTAAAGCCAAAATTGATTCGTCTTCTAATAGACATTCCTACTGTGTGTATATTTAAATTCTAGTTGTGACCAAAGGAAAAAATGTTTACATTTCATCTGATCTCAGTTGGCGCAGGCACACTGAAGAGCAACTGCTGTTTTCACACTGCTCCTAATTCATTGGAAGGCCTTGCTGCATGTTAGCTATTGATTTTAGACACTTCTGCTGTTGATTACAAATACTGACTCATGAAGCATGGATACCTACTCCACTATTACAGGGTTAATATTAGAGTTACTTGAAGATTAAATGTTCATGAAACACCACTATTAGCTAGAACAACCTCAACAACAGGGTGTTTTGTTGAAATCTGTCTTCTTTGATGAATCTATGCTTACTAGAGACAAGGCAACAAAGAAAGCTTCCCGAGCAAAAGATATGATTCTGCAAGGCCTCCCAGGCCATTGATTCATATCCCCTGCTCTAATAAGCATTTACTGCATTCTATAATCTCATTCAAAAATGTATTTAGCTCCACTTTAAAGCTACTTAAATTGTTTCCCTCTGTTACTCTTATTGGAAGGCAGTTTCAGACAGGTGGAAGGTGGCTAGACAGTTGTATTGATCTCTAAATTCCCTGGAAATTCTATTTATAAAATGTTAAGTATTTTGTTAAGGATTTCTAAGTGGGTGTTTCTGATTGCTCAATATGTAACAATTGTTCTGCTGATAACAATCTTCTGCATGTTTCATTTATAATGATCCATTTTATTTTCTTTGTAATAATAGCATATTGCCATTTCATGCAGCTGTTACATGCACATGAGTGTTCAGCTGCATTTTTTTTACATAACTGACTCAGTCTTTTGAGCTGCCAAGCACCTTACCCCTGATTTCAGTGAAAGAGCCTTAAGCAATACCCCAAGGTAAGCACTGTATGCAAGGACCATGTTTCAGGTACATACACTTCTTTTTTTAGACATGTTGTCCTGGTTATAGTAGCCAGGATCAGTTTGTCACTGTGTGGGTGTGCATTCTAAACCCTCTATGTCATTTTTCTCATGAACTGCTCACAATGGACCATTTGCAGCAGCTGCCCAGGACACACCCGACCCCTCAGGCTACAGACTGGGTGTATAGGAAGTTCTGTGGGATAAGGAAGTTTTCCTGTCTTGACACCTATGACTCAGGTATGATAATTCCCCTGTGGGGAGCCACTAGTGCTTTCACAACCACCTGAGGGGTGATGTGTGCTAATGGTCCATCAGGGATGCCAAAAATATGCCATTGTTCACATCACAGAGTAAATCACCCATTGTGAAACTCTACTCCGGGAGAGGGACTGGGCGTTCCCATCTGGGCCCAAGCAGATATAAGCTTGGGGTTTTGGGACTGGGATCTCTCGTCAGATCCAGAGGAGGACCACAGCTTTGACTGCACTGAAACTGCCACCAGTCTGCAACCATCATTTTCACCAGCAGGTTTCTTCCTTTCTTCTTACTTTGAACCACATGGTGTTCAGCACAGGGGTTGGTGACCTCCACTCTGCTTGTGCCCCACTGTGCTGGGCTATACATCTGTTTTTGTGGCACAAACCAATTTTTTCCTTCTGTATCAGTGTATTTTTGTGATCTTTTTTTAAATTGTTATTCTGACTTGCAATCCCATTCTGAGTTGGATTCATTTCTCCTGCCAGTTTAAACTAACACACATGTATTTCACACAGATTCATACTGAATGGCTAGATTCAAAGGGGCCTCTATAGATGATCTAGTCCAGCTTCCCTGCTAAAGCAGAGTCATCCTACAGCAGGTTGCACAGGATCATATCCAGGCCAGTTTTGAATATCTCCAGAGAAGGTATGTTCTGATGCTCTGTCACCCTCACAGAAAAGAAATTTTTCCTCATATTCAGATGACAGTTCCTGTGTTTCAGTTTGTTCCTGTTGCCCCTTGTCCTCTCACTAACATTATTGAAGAGAGTCTGGCCCTATCCTCTTGACATCCACCCTTAGGACATTTATATGCATTGATGAGATTCTCTTTCAGTTGCCTCTTCTCCAGGCTAAATAGGCCCAACTCCCTCAGCCTGAGAGAGATACTCCAGTCCCCTAACAATCTTCAGAGCCCTCTGGTGGACTCTCTACATTAGTTTCTTCTCCTTCTAGTACTGGCGAGTCCAGAACTAGACATAGTACTCTAGATGTGGCATCACTAGGGCTGAGTAGAGCAGTAGGATCACCCCCTACAACCTGCTGGCAGTGCTCTTCCTAATGTATCCTAGAAAACATCGACCTTCTTAGTCACAAGGGCACACTGAGTGCTTGCAGACAGCTTGTTGTCCACCAGGATACCTAGATCCTTCTCCTCAAAGCTGTTTTCCATCAGATCAGCCCTCAGCTGGTGCTGGTGCATGGGATTATTCCTCACCAGGTGCAGGACCCTGCACTTGCCCCTGTTGAACTTCTTTATATTCTTCTCCAGTCTGTGCAGAGCTCAGTTCATTCATCCAGGTCTTTGATGAATAAGTTGAACTATACTGTTCACAATACCAAACCCTGGGGAATACTACCAGTTATAGACCTGCAACTAGACCATGTCACTGAGCACAACCTGCTGAGCTCAGACATTCAGCCCATTCTCAATCCAATCAATGCCTGCTCATCTAACCTTCTTTTCCTTCACATTCTTAGGGATGATATCCAGGACGAGTTGTTCCATCACCTTACCAGGGATGGAGGTGAGTCTGACAGGCAATCAGCTGGCTCCACACTCTCTTCCATACCCTAAGGATCTTGAACTCTGGCATTTCATGGTCACTCTAGGCAAGACTTCCCTTGAGCTTAACATTCCCCATCAGCTCCTCCTTGATGGTGAGAATCCTTCATAGCACCTCTCTTCATTAGATGATCTATCTCTTGGAGAAGGGAGCTATCATCAATGCATTTTAGGACCCTAGTGGATTGCTTACACCCTCCAACAGACATTGGGGTGGTTGAAGTTCCCCATGAACTATGAGGATGATCCTATGTATCTATAGAGGAGTTCATCGGCTCAGACTTCCCACCCAGATGGCCTGCATCAGACCCCCATTATAACCTCAATTTCCCCTTCTCTCCCTTTAATCCTCACTCAAACTTTCAGACAACTTCTCAACCATTTCCAGAAGGAGGCCCATGCACTTCAGCTAGTCACTGACATAAACAGCCACACCACCTCCCTGTCTCACTTGCCTGTCTGAAAGAGCCTGTATTCTTCCATTCCAACAGTCCAGTCATAGAAGCCATTCCATCATGTCTCCATGATGCCAATAAGATCATAGCTCTGCAGGCATGCTCTGTCTGTATGCATAAATCTGATTAATACAAAAGCTCAGTGCAGCATTTCTAAGATCATCATGTTTGGTTATACTGTATCTTTAACACTTATAACAGACTTTAAATAGAATAGTTTTACCCTTAACTACAAGTCCACATCCTTGTTTCAGTTATCTGAGTTTAAATCTGACTAAAAAGTGAAAAATAAATTACTCTGGAATTCATTTTTATTTAAAGAAAAGTAAAATTTAGCCTTGCTTTTTTTTAAAGAGCATGAACATAATAAGGAAAATACCATGTATGGTAGCAGTGTATTCATTTCCTGTAGTCACACTTGCTGTTGTGACTTATTTGACTGCTCATCAGTTCTGAAGCATGGTTACAATGAAGACATGTACTCAACAGAAATCACCACTGCTTCATTCCAATGAAAGTAGGTTCTTACTGATGTGTTGCATCTTAGTTTTAAGGATCAAAACTGATCCAGCATTTGGTTTGACCTCACATTTCTAGGAAGCAATGCTCTTACACACATAATTCTTTTAAAGAAAATAAAAGTTAAGAACTAAGCATATATATCAAACTTCTGTGCAATTACATTCTGCTTCTCACTGGTGTATAGAATACCTGATGATTTTGACTTGTTTTTTGACAGTGCTACCATTATGCATTATTAAGTGAAAACCTGACCCCTTTGAAGTTAATGGAAAAAAACCTTGCTACTTTTAATGTGAGTTATTATCTTTTCATAAGGTTACTGCATGGATCTAATCTTTGTGCTACAAGCAAGTGCTGTCCCTTGACTTGAAAAGGACTCTGCAAACGTAAATGTTCATGCTATTATAGCCTGCTGAAAGTTGTGAATATTTTACTTTAAAAAACAGCCTTAAAAATAACAGCTCATTGGACCGCTGTGAGCTCATTAATACTTGTACTATGAAGCACCTTTGGATCTTTAGATGAAAGATGATGTGTTTAAATGCAAAGTATTAAAATTAATCTCTGCATGGAATTTTTTAAAAAGGTGAGCAATTCTGTTTAATTAGTCAACTAATAAAAAATTAAAAATACTTAATAATGTACAATTTATATTTCTAAATGGAAACCAGTATTATGCTCAGATTATAGTCAGGATATTATTATTAATAGAATGATTGAGTCAAATTAATCATGACTGAAAATCTGATTATTACAAGGGATCATGCTGCTACCATAGACTTCACATACCTTTTATCTTCATATTACAGCACCATATTTCTTCCTCTGTGCAGAGGGTGTACAGAGTCTTCAGTTTTCAGTATCTTCAAACTGCTGCTTTGATATTTTAATGTACATCTTGTGAATGACAGGCCTCAAATTAATTTTGTTCTTACAAAGAAAAAACTACAGATGAGGACAAATGTTTTTAATAATATTATTTACAAGGTGATAATATGCAATTTGTTACTTGTCAAAACAGTGGGAATTATGTTCTCATTCTGTGTTAAATATAATCAGATAATATTTTCCAAAGGATATGCAGATGGAAGTGGTATCTCATATTTTTAATTTTGTTGCAAATGTCATTATTTGCTTTCATTTGTTCTTGCTCTCAGAATACTAAATTTTAAGTTATGGTTCCAGCATGCTCAAAAGAAATCCATTAAAAAATTGAATTTCCTCAACCCTAAGTGGATTCCTATCCAATGAATGCATATATCCATAAAGATCTTTTAAGGGAAATAATTATGAATTAGATTGTGGACAATGACTTATTAAATAAATTTTCTTCTGAGATTATACAAAAAAAGAAGGCACTTTCTAGCCTTTGAATCTGTTAAAAAACTTTTCCCCTCAATTACATTATGCACAACACACTACACGTATCTTTCTTTTGGCTAATTAAACCAGATTATTTAGTTGGGCCATTGAAATGCCTTATTTTTATAGTCGTGCTTAATGGAAGGGGGCTCTACAAGCCTATTGTAAAAATAAGTCCTACCCTAACAGTTTACAGTAAAATGATGAGAAAGGTACATGAAATAAAAAGAACAATAAAAGAGCAGCCTGGAGACATGCAGTGTATTCTAGTATAGAAAAGTTGGTATAATTTGTAGTAAATCAGACTAGACCTGTTCTTCTAACTGCATCCACCCCAGGGAGGAAAACCTGGCAGACAGCCTTGGAAATAGTCTCCTTTAGGGTAGATTAGTTGTATTTGCATGAGCAGTTCTTGGGTTTAGATCCTTTCTGGACCTTGTATGATTTATACAAGGGTCCATCTTTAAATACATATATATCATCATCATGGCTAGACTTCACAAATGAAGATTTGGGAGGGCTCTACCCACACTTGCTGCAAGCACCGTGATGGCTGATAAGGCAAATGTGAGATAGGCAAGTCTGGTTGCAAAAGGCACAGCAGTAAGTTTCCATAAGTGGTCAGGGTTGGGTCTGTGGCTTCCAGTGCACCTCATCACCTGCTGTTTCATCCCTTGCCTGTTGCTGAAGAACTTTGCAAATGTGGGTGAATCCTTCAAGCCTGTGCAGTGGATATTTTAGGTAAGGCACAGCATTCACAGAACTGGCCCCACCCTTTACTCCTGAGGTTCATCTGCCAGGGCCTAGCAAGCTTGGATGGTGACAGCAAGGTTCTCAGGATGTAGGTTTGGTTAGAGTATCCTTCTCTTAGATGGATGGCATTATGGGGCTAAGCGAGCTCCATCTGTCTGGGTTGGGAGTTAGAGTTGTCCTTCTCTGTCATGGTCCGGTAAGGGAAGAAGGAACGGTCCACAGAGCGTGGGGTAAGAGCAGGTGTGAACACTTTATTAGGGGTGCATGGGACTCTTATAGGGTTCAGTCTGAGGATTCTAGAACCTGGGTGGAGTTAGGGGCAAATCACGACAGAAAAGGAAAAGGGAAGGAGGGTTTATAACTTATAAGGGAAAGCTGGGGGTGGCTTAGCCTTGTATGGTGGTGCTGCAGTGCACCACCGGCCAGCCAATGGGGTTTTAGGGGTACATGAACCAATCAGGGGGCTGTAACCGGCGTTCCCATAACAGACCAGAACAATTGAACATACAAAAGTAATAGAATAGTAATAATTACCTATCTAATACATCTTTTATCCTAACTATAACACCTGAACAGTATAAAAATTTTAGAAAACAACAGCTCCATGGAAATGGGTAGCTGATGGTTGTGGCAGTCTCTAGTTAGCAGCATACAGATTCATCCACTCATAAAAATTATCCTCTCAGCAGTCCCTTACAGGTGCTTCCCTTACAGGTGCCCCCCCCCCACTTCTCCTAGGTTGCCTGCCAGGTGGCTGACGAGCCCATCCTGCCCATGGACACACTTTGTCTGACCCTTCAGTTGAGACCTGACCAGCATGGGAGACCCTACCGGAGGCACATACCACCATCAGCACAGCTCACATCCTCATAAGGGCACACAAGCTTCTCCCCCACGACAAGGTGGTGTCCGTGGAGAAGTAAATATATATATATAGCATGTATATAAATACATATTTATATTTTTGTTGATCTGACTGTGTGTGTATATATAATTATTGATGGGAGGGTTGAGAAAAGGACTCTAAATTAGTCTGAAATGACAGAATTTTGTTTCAGCTCACCTGAAATTATTTTTATATCATGAAAATGTGACAATATGTCGCATATTTTGAGGTAGTGACAAAGGACATAGGGCAGTGTAGGAAGTTCCCCAGAGTGGTAGACAGTAATGGATTGCTTAGAGAAGGAAGAGAAAAATCCGTCTAATTTGTAAAGTCTACTAAAAACTTTTGTTGGGGTGTGCAATCCATTGAACCATGCTTGGATTTAATTTAGGAGGGAAGTACTTGGGTCAGACAAGAACTTGGGAACTATGGGCAGTCAGTACATTAAGACCAAAACTGAGCAAGAAAAAGAAATTACTTGATACATAAATAACACTAATGAACACAAAGAAATCCACTGAAATAAGACATTTCCATAAGGATCAGTAGTAGGATAATTAACACACTATAGATGTGAAACAAAGTCAAGTGCCTTTTTTAATGTGTAGAATTCACCTCACCTAGATTGAAAAGTCTAATAAACTTCAAAAGTTTCATTTTCATTTTCAGAATTTAATGATTTCAGAGTTTGAATACAGTGTCTCAAGACTCTTTCACTCCCTCCAGAGAAATTGTCTGAGAGAAACCTTTGTTGCAGTACATACTACAGAAACACCTAAAGCAACTTCAGATAAGTTCTTAGTTTTAAATATCTATAGATGGTTGTGTACTTAAGTGATTAGGTGATTAGGTGCTACAACTCTCACTCTTGCTTCTCTTTACATCTCAGGGGTAATCATGCCAACTGCAGTTCATAGCAATCGCAAGTGTTTCAGGTGAAATAAAATGAACAAAAAAATCCCAACTAAACAAACAAAAAAACCAAACCCAAAACAGAGCTAATAAGTGATGCAGCAGCCACAGAGGGAAATTGAGGAAAAGGGTCCTATATCTTTCATCCAAGCAGTACAGATCCTGCCAATGGTGTAAAGTTGCCACCTCTGGAGCCGGCTCCTCCTCTGAGGACGCTGGTTTGAATCCTGGAGGAACTCGCTGTCACCGTCCGAGCGTGCTCGGCCGTGGCAAATGAACCTCAGGAGTAAAGGGGGTGGTCCAGCTCCACGCACACTGTGCCTCACCTAAAAAATCCATTGCGCAGGCTTATCCCAAAATCTTCATTCGCGAAGTCTAGCCGACAAACAAACAAACCAAACAAACAAACAGATTCTGCCTTTCAGATTACAGACCATGTGGAGATGCAAAACAAGGGATTCCATCACATCATTGCTGAGATATCACCAATACTTGGCCAAGATTAAAAGAATCATCAGTCAAGGAAATGAATCAAGGGGAAATCTGATACTGCAGTGTGCTGGTTTAGAGTTAAACTGGCAGGGGAAATGAATCCAACTCAGAATGGGATTGCAAGTCAGAATAACAATTTAATAAAAGATCACAAAAATACACTGATACAGAAGGAAAATTCATTTGTGCCACAAAAAAACCGATGTACAGCCCAGCACAACAGGGCATGAGCAGAATGGAGCTCACCAACCCCTGTGCTGAACACCATGTGGGCCCCCCTGAGTTCAAAGTAAGAAGAAAGGAAGAAACCTGCTGGTGAAAATGATGGTTGCAGTCTGGTGGTAGTCTCAGTGCAGTCGAGGCTCTGCTCCTCCTCTGGATCTGAGGAGACATCCCAGTCCCAAAACCCCAAGCTTATTTCTGCTTGGGCCCAGATGGGAACCCGTAGTCCCTCCACCAGAGTGTAGAGTTTCACAGTGGGTGATTTACTCTGTGAGGTGAACAATGGCATATTTTTGGCATCCCTGATGGCCCATTAGAAGACATGACCACTCAGGTGGCTGTGAAGGCAGAAAAACTTTCTTATCCCACAGAAGATCCTAAACACCCAGTTTGTAGCCTGAGGGGTTGGGTGTGTCCTAGACAGCTGCTGCAAATGGGCCATTGTGAGCAGTTCATGAGAAAAGTGACATAGAGGGTTTAGAATACACACTCAAACGGTGACAAACTGATCCTGGCTACTATAACCAGGACATGCCATTTAAAGGCCAGAGCACAGTCTTGAGAGACAATAATTATAAAACCAGATTTTGCTGGTTTTTATGAATTTTACATTCAATCTCAATTAATTGAATGCTGAAGCAGTCCAGAGAAAAGAAGCTAAAAGCCAGGCTTGTCTTCACTCTGCCTAAGATGACAAAAATAAGAATGCATGCCCATATTTCATCACCTAGCTCCACCTCTTCCATGAGGCAGGGTTAGGGGTTCTCTCAGCTAACATGACAGAGGAATTGCTTCTTGGAAAAGTGATTTAACCATTAGGATACAGTACACAAGCATCTACATGTGTGAGTATTGTGATCTGTGCCAGACTAAATATTAGATGAAAATCTTGCATATGATTTCTTCCCAGCACAAGCAATCTGATGAAGCTCCTTGGTATGTGTAGTAACAGGATATTAAATTTTAAAAATAATTTCTCTTAAGTGGAGAAAACTTCAAGTCTGCTATCCTGCTATTTTCTGAGACTGAAACATCTCAGTTCTGCCAATTTTGCTTTCCAGATTCCTAAATAGCTTTAATGATCTTACTTTCAATTTCTTTGGGCCTCCATTTCCTGTTTTCTCTCTTACAACAATAATGTTTCCCAAGAAAAGTAAAGGAATTAATATTTGTAAGCTGCTCAGATACTTGTGTAGTGCAGACCAAACAAGAACCTAGATAAAGAGGTTAAAAATTAAATGCAATATACTTCTAATACTCCTTCCATTTACAAAAACAGAGAGCATAATAAGAACTAGCAGACGAAGCTTTCTGGAAAACCTCTTACTGCCTTAAATAATGAGGAAGTTTTTTGATCATACTAGAAATATTACTCAAATATTTCTGTCAGATTCTGGCAAGTGTCATTTTCTATTTACTACATGAAATACTATGTGTTCAAGTTACTGTGCAACTACCTAAGGGCTTGCAGAGTCTTTGCATGCAACTTTTCAGAACCATTTTGTCTAACGTTTTTATCTAGTTTTGTTGCTCCTTTGTTCTGGCTTTACCTATGTTTCTTCTAATTTTCAAATTCAATTTATGCTGGCTCAGTCTCATTCTAAATAAGTTCATCATGCTTAAAGATGCATGTTTAAAGTACACTGGAGACACTCAAAGATGCACAGTCATTTTGTATATGATACACTGTTGCAAATGAAGACAGGAAGAAGAGTATATGAGATTCCTAGGAGTGTATACCAGGTGCATGTTAAAGCATACAAACCATGCCAANACACCCAACCCCCCCCCCAAAAAAAAAACAAAAAAACCCCTTTTCTGGCTTTCAATCATCTGTATATACTAACTCTACTAACTTACTAACTCACAGTTATACTCTGGACTGAAAATTATCTGCATTTCCAAAGTGAATGGTCAGCTGAAAAGCTTTTATATAATATCACTCAGTATCTTACTGTTGCATCCTAATATGGGAGACACTTTGTAATGAGAAAGCTACTTTATATTAATTGACAGAATCTAGAAAAAACATAAAGTGATATATATGTGTCTTTCCTATACAGCTTTCCCTATGTGTTTCACAAACTTCTCCATTTCAAACTATTAGCTGAGTGTCTCACTTGTGATATTGCTATCACAGAGCCAGTGTAGGATACTAAAATGTAGTAGCTGGCATATTAACTGTGTTCTACCATTCAAGTACCATTTATTTTATAATTTTAAAGATGATGCTTAAAACACCAGCAAGCATTGGCACCCCTAGATATAGACAGAATGCTAATCTTGATGAGATATAATGCTTTTATAGCTGTTACTATTTTAATCTTTTGCAAATAAATGCCAGTTATCATGACTACTGTCCATGTACCCTCTTTTTGACAATGGCTAAGGATGATAATATTCTGGAGAATACACTGATTCTCTACTGAGGCATGATGTGCTGCTGAATGTGGGGCACTGCAAAGCTAAAGTGGGATCAAGGGTCATGGATTAGAATGAATTAAGCAAACGTGGATTAAGAAAGATCAATGAGCAGGGACACAGACTCATCAGGCTCTGTTCAGATAATCTGCTTGCTCTGACTAACATTTTCTTCCAATGTTACAGCTGAAGAAAATGTACTTGGAGCTCACTTTTGTCAGCTCCTGAGAACCTATCAACAAATCAGGCATACAAGATAGTACCCTGAAATGTAAAACTCTGCCAAGGACTGATATTGACCCTGATCCCCAGATATGACAAGTACTGTGACTGAAAAGACAAGTCTGCAATCCCAGATGATGAAACCATCAGGTCAGTTGCTCTGGCTCAGTCAGTGCATTACTGAGGAAGAACAGAGAGAGGCAACAAAGGATACTGTAGTAAACTGTGGAAAAGGGCAACAGGAAAAAATCAGAAGGGCATTATCCAATGTTATGCTTTATTAGTGATGACAGAAATGTTGGCAGAAGAGACCTGTCATTTCAGACGAAATAGCTTGTAGAAAAATATAATCCTACAAACTGATCAGAGAAAATTCTCAGGGTCACAAAAGCTGTGGGAAAATGTTGAAATGTTGAAATGAGTGAAGTTCCCATAAGCCACATGGTGAATAGGAACAAGAAATGTGTAAAGAGAACAATTAGGATATTTGCTGACTATGAGAAATCTCATAAAAAATTGGATCTGTCAGTCAGCAGAAAAAAATAAAAAAAAGTCCCGACTCATATGCGTAAGGTCCAAGTTGTTGGAAAAAACGAAATGTTACCAAATTTCCCACACTGAGATCTACTTTTATTTGTGTGTACATTCTACCTGTTCTCAAAGTCAAAAAACAAAAATGAAAAATCTACCAAAGAGCAGAAAATACAGTAGACATTATGGTACAGGAACCACCTCAGAAGTGATGACATATGTCCAGAACACATCTCATCCCGTACAACCTTATAAGATCTCAGATCCTAACCTCAACCCACTTTTGCTTCCTTAAGTGACACATACAGAATTCTGTATTCTGTATAATTTATAAAGAAAAGAAACTTATATAGTCAAGTTGCTTTTTTCTCTGTCACTGCAGCATTTTTCTTAGGGGTGCATATTAACTGATTAATCATACTTACTATGTCACAAAGATACTAAAGAATTCTACATATAAACCAATAAGATTTTTGCTCAAGTAACAACGTACAAGGCCTATAAAATTAGGAGAAGGGTGCATTTCTCACATAGTTTCTTTCCTGTCAGAGAAGATCTTAGAAACTGCAAATGGTAAAAAAAGATATTTAACTTCCTATCATCTGTTTACGATTCCATAGGACAGGGACAGTTCCAGCACACAAATAAACTGCAAAGTATATGAAGAAGATATTAAAATCAGAAAGCAAAGTCAAAACAATCCTTTATTCACATAATGAATGAAGAACTAAATTTATCCCTTATAGTCTGTCAGAATAGAAAGTGATTTGCTTGTCTCTAAAAACTCCCCCCATTCTTAAAAGAATAAATCATCTTATGATTCATGGTTGCTTCACACTCAGCTTGCTTTTGTATGTTTTCAGGGATAGGAAAAAAAAAAAGCAAAAACAAACTAAAAATCAGGTAAATGGGTTTTGTTTTCTTTCCTCTTTTTTTTTTTTTTTTCTTTTTTTTTTTCAAGTTCTGGTATTCAGTAAAAGGCATAGAAAATAACTAATGCAATGCCAAACCTGAATTCATTCCGACGTAAATAATACCATAAAAAAATAGCAGATTGAATCAGGATTCACCAGGTCTAGCATCTCTCCTTCAACAGTCATGAATATAGTGAACAGGCATGCCTGAAGTGGTCCTTTCTCCTTGCAGGTTCTCGCAGCAATAAGAGCCTGAGGGCCTACCTGAGACAAAGGCTCCAGACTTCTGTGTTCAACAGGGAAAATGGGTCTGACCTCAGTCCTTTTAAGAATCTAATTACACTGCTGACTCCTGAAACATCTTGTGGCAATGAGTTCCACAATTTAATTACAGGCTTGATATGACAAAGCATTTCCTCTGTTTATTCCAAAATTGTTCCATGGAACTTGCATTGAGGGCTCTCTAGATTTTCCCTTCTGACAAATTATGAACAGTTTACCATACACCTGCAATAAAGATCAGGTTATCATCTTTCAAACAACTTGACCCATTTCATTTTTCATCAACATCATTAAGAACAGAATACTCTCAAAGAAGTACATAAATGTATGAACATTTTATTTGTGTGAAAATAAGAGTATCCAGAAGGGAGAAAGGGAGACAAATTATACCACCTACTTGTTTATGATTGAGGACTTTTTTTTTTTCATATTGACTCTGGAAGCCTTGCTTTTAACCATTTGCACAAGCAGATTTTAAATCATATAATTGTGTGAATATTCTAAGATATAAGAATTTTTAAAGAGTATTCTGTTAATGTAAGGGTAGAATAATTCCTGAAATTTCAAAGATATTAATGTATATGATTACAAATTCTTTTTGCAATCTGTGTAATGCCTTATTCACTCCCTGATATTTAAGGGCACTTACTGAAGGAATGTAAGTGTTATTACAGTGAGTGACATACCATATGGCAAGCAGGATCAGCTGCAGCTTTGCACACTGTTGTCATTTTTCCTCTTGTATCACAGTTTTGCATGATGTAATGTTTTTCTGTGGTTGTTCAACAGTCTACCATTTAAGCCTGCCATATTATAAAATGTCATTTTAAGGGGTTGCAGCTGAACCTGATCACTGTAAGTCTGGATTTATTTCACAGATGTCTATCACACTGTCATCCCACAGGTGCACTCCAACTTTAAAGTTTTCCTGGGCCTCATCTTCTAATGTAAGAAAAATGTATTATGCAAGATGAAGAAATGGCAGCCAAAAAAGTAAATGCTGCTAAATGTCATCTTACAACATAACTTGGGCATGCAAATGCAAGTAACCTTAGAGGGTGATAATATTTGCACTCTCAGTAAATTATGATATGCAAATTATAGTGTAAGGGTCAGGTCCTGAAAAGTAAAGGCCCTCTCCAGGATAAAAGTAAGAAATGTAAATGAGTTATTTGTGAGGGAGCTGTCCCTTAATATGGGAAAAGTTTTGGGGTTTTCTGTGCTTCTACTCAACTGTCATGCATTAAAATTTTGTAAAACTGAATCATCTGAAGGTTATTTTCTGTCTTAAGTGGAATTACAGCTAATTTAAATATAGTCTTATTGCTCCATTCTTGAAGACTGTCAGAAAATAAGCAGGGTAGAATGCATAGATAAAAACAGAAAAAGGAAAAAATAGTTAAATAATAATATAATAGTTAAGTATATCCACAAGTTTAAGGAAAAAAAAGTGAGTTTCTATGTCTGTTTCTGCAAAGTGCATACAACTATGAAGACCTGTTCATAATTTTGGAGTATATGTCGATATACTTTAATACATATAATCATATATTCTTATGTTGTATTGCTTTTGGTGCCAGGACTGAGATACAATAAAATAAATGTCTTGCTTATTCTTAAATTAGCTGATAGATAAGGCCTGATTAATTTGATAAATTCTTCTCCAATTAGTCATTTTGAAATTGTAACAAGAAAACATGCATATAGAGCCAAAAAATAGCAAATATTGATATCAGTTTATAACTGCAATTAACATTACTGTGCCATGTAGCCTTTGCTGCTTTCATCATCTAGCTTGTTTTTATCAGGATTGGAAGACAGAGTAGACTAGTAACAAAAAGAGCTTCAACAAAGAAAGTTAAAAATCACCCCATCATTAATATTTGTATTTCATGTCTTATTTAATCTACTTTAAATACTCATTTACCAGATATTTTCTGACACATCTTGGTTAATAGCTAGAAAGGACCACTGAAATATGTGCTTAAAATGCATATCTATTTTCCTTTGCAAAAACCAAATGTAATTATTAGACTGTTTCTTGACAATAGAGAGGTTTCTCTAATTAATGACCCACAGTAAAATTCATTTATGTCAAACAAACACCCAAGGCCAAATTTTTTTTTTCACTTGGAAGTCTCAAAGTCTGTTAAAAGGAAATGTTTTTAGAGAAAACAGCCTTTAGTTAGAATTCTGTTCATTTTGTACAATTGTTGCCCTCTTTTACATGATTTTATATTAATTTTCTATTGAAAGATTTGCATTTAAATAACAACAGCTGTCAAGATTTATGGCTTAAGATATTGGTGGAAATATAAGACGAAGATACTAAAAAGTTTATTGCAATTGAATGAGGTTGGCTAAAAATTGTACTTTCTTGTTAAAGATTTTAATTCTACTGGTGAGCTTACTTGTTATTTATAAAGGAAACAGAAACAATATCTCCTTGCAAGCTCTACTCTCACATTTGTAATGCCTGCTGCAGATACTGTCCCAGCTGAGACAGAACAGGGTAATTCTTTTGTTCACTCTGATTCTGTGATTCAGAGAAATTTAGATAAAGTGTCAAACAAGGAAAAAGAGAGCTATAGAATGGGGGGAAAAAATGTGATTCTAAAGTAAACAAAGTCTTTAAAAGACTGACGACATGTTACTGAAAAAGCAAATATACTGTGATACCATAGAAAACGTACTATTTTTCATTTTGTTTCAATGCTTTCAAAGTTAATTTCTTCTTTTTCTAGATGATCATTAATAAAATGATCTCATGATGTTACAATTTCTATTGAAAATAAATTATATCCAAAATATATTTTTTCCAGTAATTTCCTACTAATGAGAAGTTTCTTGAAATTTTATTTGCTTTTCATCCAGTTTTTGAGTAAATTACTTCCATATGAAACTAATATTTTCTTAATATTCACAAATTGTTGAAATATTTTTATGCTAAATTATTTAATTTTTATAGTTCTTTTGTTACACAGAATAATGCAAACTATGAAATGTTTAAATTAATAGATTTTTATGAACTAATACGACTGAGCTTTAAAACTAAGCAGTTTAGTGGAAGGATAGTTCAGTTTTGTAGCTTTATACAGAGTATAATAGAGATATATTTTTGCACAGAATTAAAGTATTGTAATAGATGAAAATAACTAGCACTAAAAAAACTCAGACATAATATAATTATACCACAGCATTTCAGTAAGTGTTCAGGAGATCTCTCACCTAACTTTATAAATCTTTAAGATCACTGCATATTTACTAGACACTTTCAATTTTTTTATATCCAATTGTTATCAACAGGCAGTAGAGGAAGGAATTTATGAGACCAGCTATAGACATCTACTTTAGGATTCTCTCCACTAATAATAAAAGAGGCCTAACAAATAGCTCACTTGCAGATGTCTGCTTAATAAAGGTGCAAAGGTAAATTAAAAGGCTCACCTTTGTTTACTATTTTCTTTCCCCTGTATGGTTCAAATGACTAATTTTCTGCTACAATAAATTCAAATGGTGGATTATTTACAGAGATTAACATTGAAAGCACATATTTCATATTTATATGGCAATAGAGATCAACTTGTCACATATTTTGGCTATGGAGAAAATCTGTCATGCAAAACCTCATTACAAGGAATGGCAAAATCACAACAGTAGATGTCTCTATACACAGTTATTCTCAGTCTTAGTTTGAACTTACGTTTTATGGGAAAATTCATACAAGAATAGCTAGATTATATTATGACTTGCCAGTAATGCCAAGCTTTTCAGAAGTTATTTACTTTAAAATAAAAGCTTAACTGTGTTGGATAATACACAGAATTATATGTACACATCACAGATCCAGATATAGTCATTTAACAACAATTATTCATGGAAAAATACACTCTTCAATGTATCAGAAAGTTTAGCAGGTTTGGAATAAGAGGTTTAATGAAGATTATCTTCCAAGAGCAATTATGGCAACACAATAAATAGTAACACTTAAATGATGACATACCCTGCTGTTACTGAAAAGGTAGTGTTGTCTTTTCTGACGAGTGGGAAGACTAAGGGAAGGAAAGAGTAAAGCAGAAAATAAACCAGTAAATATGAAGAGCTGATACAAAACAGAATGGAAGACAGATACATTAATTCAAACAATATCATAATGGCTATTGGAAAGACTTCATTATATAAAAATACTCCTAATTATTGACAAAACCAAGTCGATTAAGTAGTTCAAGACTTAACAGCAATGTATGATAAACAGTCATAAGGAATCATCTATGGAATCATAAGCTATTTCCAGCTGATTTTCTAAGGCAAAAGTTCCTATGCAATGAGTTGATGCGCATGGACAAAGGAAAAGTGTCTGCTCATATTTTCCAACTACAGATGATCTTCAATAACTTTTGAGGCTTCTAAGGGAAAAGAAATAATTAAAGGTACAAGAAAAAAAGTCAAATATTTACCACTGATGTGACAAAATCTAACAAAAAAGGCGTTGTATTGCATTATATTTACACTCCTATTAGTTCAACACTGGTTAGAATAAAAGCTGTTCTAAATTACGAATTTCTTCTAAAAACTGAAGAAATGTTTTTATCATCTAGAATTCCTTTTCATAGCAGCTCTAATAACAAATGGGAAAGGCATTTAAGCAGGCTGAAATATTAATAAATAATGGGATTTTTTTATATTTTGTATCACAAAAGAAAATAATTGAAACACTATCCTTTAAAGAGTACTTTATGGCATATGTTTAGTAATAGGATTTGTCAGTGCACAATGCTTACATGTACAACTTCAGACTATGGCATAAATTCTCATGTTCAACAATCATGATTGATTTTGACACTACCTCCAGTTATAGAAATACCATTAATTTAAACTCACGAGTTTGCTGCTAGTTTTCCTTTGCAAAGATCAAGTTATTAAAATTGTATCTTTATAAAAAGAACTACTTTGTTGTGCAAAGATTTAGGAACCTGTTACTCTATCTGTAACACTACATAGATTCTGTTGCAAAGAAATCCAACAAATCTAAACAAACTGCTCAAACAGCTGAGTGAACCATTGAAACGGCTCAAAGAAACTCCAGGGTTTGAAACTGACCATTGGTTATACATTGTTTTAACATGTTATAGAAATATGCAGAGCTCTTCTGTCTCAAAGCCTGTGTTGGGATAATGAGGAAATAAATGCTCTTTATAGCTCTCTTCATCTCAGGAATTCTGTGCAACTTGTAAGTAATTCAAAAAAGACATCCACAAAACCTGAATATTAAATATTTAAAAGTTCAGAAGACAAAACAGATCAAAATAGAGCTGAATTCTCTAATAGCATTTGTTGGAATACACATTTTGCAGGTTTTCAGACTAAGGAGTCAGAAGCAGTTTCCAAGACAGAGGCCTCAGCGATAACAATGGAATCTGCAGGATAACCTTGGCTAACAGCAAACTGAGAGAAGAAGCCTGCTAATATTCAGTGGAATTATACAAGTGAAGAGCTCTATTATTAAAGTTAAGATAGATAAGAACTGTGTGAATTCACCAATTTTATAAAATATATCTAGTTGATATTTAGCTATAACTGTGTGTTGTTAGGTAGTTTTGATGAAGTGTATTAGTTTTAGAAATATGCATACTTGTGTGTGAAAATAGCTCCTTCTTGTACTTTTGAAACCCCTGCGCAGTGGAACATAAAGATGCAAGAATGTAAACAAGAAGAGGAAGAAGAAAACCTTTTCTGCCATTCCTGAGTAGAACTGTAACTTTAGACATTTTATTCATTTTATTTGATGCAGTCAGATTATCTTAATTAATTAACAACTAAAGTGAACTAAAGTAAATAAGCCTCCTTATAAGGCACTAAAACTGTGCCTGTGCAAAAAATCATCAGCTACAAGTATTCTTTAATATAATTTCTGAAAATAAGTAGTCTTCATTTTTCCAAATAGTGCCAAGTTAAAAGTATTTTAGAGCAGAATATGTTTCTGTATCCAACTGTCTAGGATGTTCTGCTGTGGGGTGAGAAGTCCCAGACAATTCCAGGCAGATTCTCTGCATCTAACGTTTGGTACTAATTGGAGAATACTTGTATAATGTGTCAATTTACCCATGCTGGTACGAGGGTATACTATCACTTTCCTCTTGACTTAAGTATCTGAAAAGATTTTGCATGAAAAACTTCTAGATCAAAACCACAATCATAAGCAAGTTCAATCCTGACCTCAGTGCCAATGTACGCAGTGCTGGACAGTCAGAGTACATATGTCTCCAACTACTCAAAGAACCTGTCAAGCAAATGTTCATTAACTTGAAGAATTGGGAATATGGACTAAGGCAATTAGTGCCTTATATCACTGGGTGCAATTAAATTCCTTCCTCCTTTCTGCTATCTAGATGCTTCTCACTCCTCTCAAGTAGATATTTGTTTCAGACTAGTAATCTGTGAAAGAAGTGCAGGGCCAGAACTCAATGAGGAAAACTAATAGATAAATGCACAGCAAAATCAACAGACTGACAGCTTTAATTAGTTATTTTCTTATTGTAATTTAGTCTGATGTCCACAAAGTAACTGTAAAAGTATTACATCTTTATATCCCTAAATGCTAACATAAAAAGAACTCTTCCAGTGACATTCTGTCTTATAATTGAAGTAGCGGTTACTCTACATTGTGTATCTACTGTGCTAGTACACATGAAGCAAAAAGCAAAACTAGAGAAATGTCAATTGAATGGAACAGTATGGTAGGCTTATTGTTTTTTGTTTGTTTGGTTGGTTGGTTTTGTTTGTTTGTTTGTTTGTTTTTTTCCCCTGCAGTGAATCTTTCAGTTTAACACCAGTATTGACTGTATTTCAAATTCTTAATGACCCTGAAAGATGTCACAAGAATTTTCCAGCTTGGCGAAAATCCCTCACCACTTTACTCCCCAGCACCAGACCTCAGAAGCCTTGCTCTCAATTTTGGTGACCTGCTGCATAAGAAAAACTTCAAACACCTTTAAAAAAAATCCTCCTGCTGACCTTAACTAGAGCTTTTCAGTACACCAGTTTTTGCTTATGCATTTCACCTACCCCAGGCAAATTTTCTCTCATGGACCTTCTTTCCCAGCATACAGTCTGTTCCAACTTACCCTCATAGGAACTTCCCTCCGTACTGTAACCAGATCCACATAGCTAGGCTATTCATCAGTGTTACCAAAATGTTTGGGATGCACTGGTTTGTTCCCACCCACCGATGCATCCATGCATGCATCCCTCTGCTTGCATTCTTTCTATCTTCTTTATAGTTTAAATTGTAATGATCATTTGTTTACTTCCTTCTTCCCATTTTTCTCCCACCTGATAGCAATAAGAGTCCATTAGTCATGCTGAAACAATCATTAGATAAAGAAGAGGTGCTGTTTTTATTAAATAAAGTTGAGCTGCAGCACAGACCTAAGTATGTGTTCCTCCACTGAAACGGACTCATTAGCTTCATGGGATTGTTTACATGTGTAAATTAAATTAATTGCAACTTAAAAATTTTTGGTCAGGTCCTACCCAAAAAACACCAACAGTAAAAATGCCAAGTGTGTAGTAAAATAACATATTCTGTTGTGGAAGGCTGTTCTAGACTCTCCATTCCACATTGCCTTTTTGGCTAACAAATATTGCTGTACTATTCTTAGATGTTTTGCTTACAGAAATATTTCAGAAGTGTAGCATTAACAGCTTCTTTACTTCTCTCATCTCCCTTGTGAAAAATTTCACAGAGAAGAGCTTTTGGTAAAGAAGCACTTTCCAATATCTTTCCAGTGTGTTTTACAGTAACAAGAGTCAGGTTGGTGAAATAATAACTGCTCTTTTATCACTGAAAACAGGGAAAAATAGTGGAGTTGTTTCGTTTTTGGTTTGTTTTGTGTATTTTTGGTTTCTTCTTTTTTTTAAATTTTCAGGTTTTGAAGTGGCATATAGAAAGACCACTCAAATTAGAAGACTGCAAATGTGATTTTCTCCTCTCTAACTTGAAGGGGGCAACAGAGGTCTGAAACCAGGGTGAAGCCCCCAAGTGCAGGCACATGGGTAATGGAATAACAAGCTGTTTAAAGAATACTAAGGAAAAGATATTCAGAAAATGGGAAAAAAAAGAAAGGGATTATTTAGCTTATATCTTCTATGCCAACATTGAAAGAAAATATTTTCATAGAATGATAGAACCAGAGCAGTACAAATCCTCAATTTTTCTTTTTTTTTTTTTTCTTTTTTTTTTTTAAACAAAAATATTGAGCATCATTGGGGTGGGTTCACCTTGGCTGGCTGCCAGGTGTCCACACACACTTTCCCACTTCCTCTCCTCAGTAGGATGGGTGAGATAATAAGACTATAAATCTCATTGGTTGAGATGAAGACAAGATCATTCACCAACTGCCATCACATCCAATACAGAATTTACTGGAGGAAGATTAATTACAAATTAAAAATAGGATAATCAGAAACAAAACACAATCCCATTTCCCTACACTCCCCTTTTTCCCCAGGGTCAACTTGCCTGATTTGTTCCTGACTAGCTGACCTCTTCCTCATGTTGAGCAGTGCACAAGGATGGGGAATGGAAGGGTGGTTTGGTCCCTAACAGCTCCTGCCTGTCACTCCTTCCTCCTCCTACTTTTCCCCTGCTCCACCATGGACCTCCACCAGTTGCAGCTTCCTCCAGGACACGCATACCTAGTGTGGGGTCCTGAATTGGCTGTAGTGTGGATATCTGCTTCACTGCAGACTTTCACAGGCTGCAGGGGGACACTTTGCTTCACCATGGTCTTCACCAGTGGCTGCAGGGCAACCTCTGCCCTGGTGCCTGGAACACCTCATTCTCCACTGACCTTGGTGTATGCAGGACTGTTTATCCCACATATTCTCACTCCTCTCTCACACAGCTGCTGTGCAACACCTTTTTGCCCTTTCTTAAATATATCTCCTCTGAGTCACCACCCATCCTCTTGGCTGCAGGCCCCCACTGCTCCCTGTGGTGGGGTAGGATGGACCCTGCTGGAACTGGCTGTGTCCAGCATGAAGTAACACTGGGCAATTATCACAGAGTCACCCTCTGCAGCCCCCACTGAGAGCACTCCATCATGGACATGAATACATTAATTTATATAGAAAACAATTTTGGTTTCATTTGGTTTAGGTATAAAACAAAGCAAATAAATCTTACTATATCCTGCTGTATGTTGCAATCACAAAATCTAATCAATTTAATTAAAACAGACTTTTTCTCACAAATTCTATTGATTTGGATGAACTCCCATTTCTTAATGAAATACTATTGTTATTAAAAAATATCAACTACCCAAATATTAGTAACACATTAAGCTAACCTCAGCAGGATAACTAAGCTTCCTTAATAACATAAAAGGTTTATAAAACAATCTGCCACATGAATTTTAAAATTGAAATCTACCCCAAAATTCTCATGTGAATTTTAATATGTAAATGTGTTACAACCAGATCCTGAAGTCCCAAGCTTTACTGGATGTATGTTTTAATTTCAGTCTTCAAAGAGATTTGGCCTACACAAACTCTTGCAAAGCCTTTTGATCCTTTGATACCTTAAAGTGACTTTTGGGGAAGAACTATACATTTTTCTCTAAAAGATTTGGTGACAAAATAGGCATCTTGGCAAAAAGGGTTTTACAGAAATAACATGCAACTTCACAAAAGCATTGCAGCCGATTACCATGACTAACAAGCATTGTTATATAAAGAACTTTTATTACATCCAGCAAACACAAACTCTATGCAACTTAGGTGAAGTACCCACAACTTACAGAAAAGAGCTGTTTAAGTTACTCACACAAGGAAGAAAAGAATAAGGGAAGAGAAATTAGGAGAAGCGAGAACAAAGAGAGAAAGAAAAATAGTTACCACTTAGAAGGTCCAATGTTAACAGGTCAGGAGGGCAGGTCAAGAGGCAAGATGGAGACCTCATGCATGCCTCTTTATAGCCTTTGGTTACTGTAGCCTCTCCCTCCAAGTGGGACCTCTGTATCGCTGATCACTCACTGATCTCCTGACCAAGCTGAGGGTGCCACAGTCAGTCAGAGGCTCTGGGGAATGTGGGGTGTTACAGTTTTCCCAGGCTGTTTGTGACTGGCATCTGCTTCAAGGCTTCCCCAAGTGGGCTCTATACCCTGACACGAGGGATATGACACCACCCACCCTCCGTGAGGTTCGACCCATCCCTTTGTCATACACACACACACAGAGCCCCCGTGAGGTGGTTCTGACCCAATAATCACTGATCTGCCGTGTAACAAAACTCAAATATGAAAGACACTGTGCTGCTTTTGGCTGGAGTAGTTAATTTTCTTCCTAGTGGATAGTGTGGTACTACGTTTTGGATTTGTGCTGAACACAGTGATGATGATATAGAGATGCTTTTGTTATTGATGAGCAGGGCTTGCACAGAGCCAAGGCCTTTTCAGCTTTTCATACTGCCACGCTGGCAAGGAAGTTGGTGGTGCATGGGAGGCTAGGAGGAGACACAGCCAGGACAGGTGACCCAAACTGACCAAAGGGATATTCCAGACCATATAACGTCATGCCCAGTATGGTAGTATACTCAGTGGTTGTATCCTACCTAATGCATGAAATAACACATGAAAGTAGACAAGAACCTTTCCTCTGCTGTTCAGGGAGAGCTGAATATTAGGTTGTTCATTTTGATGCTAGAGAAAGGCAAAAATGAGAAATGTTCTGGACGCAGGGTTCTGAAAGCAATAACAAATGGGGTTTTGGTGCAACAGTATTTCCCACCATGTTCCCAGTCTAGATAAATTACATCCTTGCATGCACCTTGAAGAGGCATGTAGAGAACTAGGTCCTGTGCCTCTCTGTAAGTGGACTCATTTAAGGAAGAGGAGAAGTGAATCTTTGTTTTTTAAAAAATAAAGACAAAATAACAATAGTACATATTATAATTAATAATGATCACTTTCAGAATCACTTACAGCTTCAAAGCACTATGAAACCATCAAGTAATTAATGTTTACTTAGTCAAATTAACATAATTCAATATGCAGAGGTGCTGAGACAACAAAGAGTTTTAAAACACACAAGCTAAATCCCTGAGCCCACCTGAGAAGCTGCACAACTTTGTAGTCAGATTTTACACAACTCTTGATGTGCTTTGCATTGAACAGTGTCCAATGGCAGTAGAATAGATCAGTAAAATAAATCATCTGGAAAACAATAAAGTCTCAGAGGAGATCCAGGCTTTTAGGTGGTTCTCCAGAGGGTCAAAATCACATACCTTGATGTTCAGACTACTCATGCTGCTAATAGACAGGAAAGAATTGACTAAACAGAGGTTGGGTTTTTTTGGTTTTTTTTTTCCTTCTTGTAAGTACATAAGATTTTATTGCTAATTGATTCTTAACAGCTTATTCACAGTATGATTCTGCATTTTTATATACTTAGAAGTTCCATTGACTTAAACACGAGTAGTGAGTGCACCAGGAATGGAGAATAGGGCCTTTGAAGTTCAGTATCATTATTTAGATTTTAGGCATGCCTGGAGACAGCACTCTAGATTAATAAAATGCTTTGCTTCAATTAGCTATGTGCCTCGTGCATCCCTCCCCAATTCCCTCTGCCCTTGTTTAACATACTCCCTTATCCCTTCGCATTATCCAGACAGGTGCTCTCTGCTACCAAAGACTGTTGGAAGTTCCACGGAGAAGATTCAGTGTAGGGAGGAGGGGGATGTATGTTGGCTTCTTGGCTGTGATGCAGGAAAAGAGAATGTACGAACCTGTTTACGAGTCTGATTTGTTCTCCCTGAATATTGTTTCAGAGAGTCTTTAAAAATATCTCTGCAAAAAAAATAATCTTAAACGATCTCTTAAACAGACATGCTCACTTCTATGAATGGCAAGCATATTTTCACCATCTAGCACAGAAAATATAAATCAAAGGAGTATTGCTTCTAGCTGATTAATTCTGGGGGAAAGTGAAGACAAAATAAAGAAAAAAAGATATATCCTTCTGTATATGTGAACTCAGGTTTCTGCACTTATTTCCTCTAGTTTTCCACTATATTAAGACACTCATTTTAGATTTCCTTGAAAGAGACTTAAGAACATAATGAAATGACCCCTGAAAACTGACAAATTCTGTAAAGTAGGGCCAGGAAATTATAAGTTTCTCATTCAGTTCAATGGGAAAGTCAGAAGGCCCTGCTCCTTCTCCCTTGGGGTATTTTCCTATTTTATTGTCGGTACTATAATGGGCAATCAGTTCCTGAAATGGTGCCCCGCTGTCTAGATGAAGCATTTATAGGGTTTTTAAGCAGTCCATTTGAACACTGCAGAATAAAAAAACATCAGCCCTTGTAAGTTCAGATTTTAGGGCCCTGATCGTGCACTGAACTATGTGTTGGCAAGCCTCCTGCTCACTTGGAATTCAGTGCAGGATCAAGGTCTCAATTTCTACATTTTCCACTGCAATTCAGACCTTTATTTATCATAGCTGGAAACAACACTACAAATAAAAATGCTTCTAAAATCCAAGTATCTGTACTTTTTAAAAGTTAACTTTCCTAGATTTATGCACATATATTTACATAGTAATCCTCTGAATGGAAATACAGCTCCTAATGAATTAGGGGATTACTACAAAAATATATAAATCATCACAGATGTTTTCCATGCAGAAACATTTCATTTGAAAAAAAAAAAAAAAAGTTCAAAACTCAGGAAAAAAGTCTTTTTAAGTGCCAAACATCACAAACCAGATCCAAAAGAAGACCTTATGGGCCAGATTCAAGAAAAGATTTAGACTGAAAATGAAACTAAGAGAATATAGGGATCATTTAAGGTTAGTCTAAATTAGGATTTAGAAGCCCAAACTTGACTACATCCCAGATCATTATCTAGGTCATCTCTTTTCGGCACTAGTTAATCCTTACAATACCTAAATATATAAAATGCCTTCCTGTGTGGCTTAAAGTTTTCTATTGCTAAAAGTGGCCACACTTGTTTAGCCCTGGCTACTGAAGACATGTGCCCATTGCCTGGATAAATTCGAAGCTTAATTGTAAGATAGTGAGTTATTGACTTCTCCAGAAAACTCTGAAAATACTGCCAATGTCTTTTTTTTTCACATCTGCTTAATGCTCAGAACTGTTCTTCACAAAAGCTGGAGGCCTGCTACCATCCCTAAACCAGCATTGGCCATCAGTTTTACAGCAGCCACAGGAAAGGGCACATTCCACCCCCCTGCAGAGATGGGACCTCTATGAAGAAGGAGGCATGATATTAGAATAGCTAGATTGTTTATGAGTGACTCTTTCCTAGCTTTTACAGCATCTAACAGGAAAGAGGTAAATATGATATTTTGTCAAGTCTTTACTCCCAGGACTATTGTCCTTATAACCAAATAGCATAGGAAGTATGTATCTATTCTGATATAAAGAAATATAATTTCTGTCCTACTCAAAGGATAGTCAGAGAACCCTTTCTATGGTCACTTAACTTTTCTGGTTACAATGCCTTAGCTTCAAGAGCAAAAGCAAACATTTATCAGCAGCTGTTCTCACCAAATGGCTGATTGTGTCTCAGGCTATCAAAGAACTTGGTGATTTAGGCCACCACAGTACAGAGGAAACATCAATCGCTTCAAGATTTGAAAATCTCCTTACTAGACCAATCGTTTACCTGCCAGTCTACAGTTCAAAAGACCAGGAGTGTTTCAAAATCACTCCCTTTGGAATAGACATTCCCTGAAGGTGTGTAGGCTCTGAAAATCAGCATCTCACTCTTTTAATCTGAATTCTTTCACATCAGAACAAGAATTTAGTCATGGTAACTAGCTACTTAATCTCAGCTGAGTTACATATATCTGAGTTCACCATACCATTTTCATTCTGGGCTCAATTAACGTCTCAGGTAAAATGAAAAAGAAAGATGATAGCACAAACAGAACAGAATTCTCTGTGAATCATTTTTTTTAAAGATACACTGAAAGACTGAGGACATGGCTCGATAGATAGATGTTAGGAGTCATATGGCAACCTATTCCAAATTTTAGTTGTCTGGTTATAAGCTGACACCAGTTCTAAGACTGGGTGGTAGTGTTAACATGGCACTAAGATCAAGCTACCCAAGAATCAGGAGACTTCTGAAAAAAACAAGAGCATTGGCAACTTTGCAATTTTGAAACATTTGAGACTGTTTCAGACACTCCCTCAGCCTCAATGAATAGTTCTATTCAGTAGCAGGTGATTATGCTTAAGAGGAGGACCTATATACACTCTGATAGAGGGCTACTAGAGACACCCTAGTGTGAGTGTTTTTTTGGCAATCCTAACCAGAGACTTTGGCAGCCTCTCTTCCTCTAAAGTGCTACTGTGCTTTTGCATGGTTGTATTCTTTATGCAAACAACTACCAATGCCAACCCTAAGAATATGAAGAATTGCTAATAATTATAGTTTTCACTGCTGCATAGCAGAGAACAACTGCAACATTGAGAAATGTCATGCTTTCTGAACATTTTTTTTAGAAAATGCATCTATTTCCTTAAGCTTAAGTAATAAAATCTAGTTATCTGGCAACATATTTGAATTGTGTTTTCATTATATGCATGTACATTTTGAAATGGATTACAATTTTTAATTAAGGCCCTGTGTGGTTATCAGAATAATTAGTAGTTTCCAATAACAGTTTTATGTTAATGCTTGTGAAATAATGTATTAGACGATTTCAGAACAAAATAAATTATAATGTGGAAAGTCTTAAGGATCACAACATTTGAGCCCAAACAAAAAGTTTCTTTTACTCAACTTTTCTACTTCATTACATATTTGACAATGTATTTTTAGTAGATGTATGTTCATATAATTTCAAAGCTGGAAAATATTGCTTGGAATGAAAATATTTCTTTATAGTATTTCTAATGCTCACTTAACCTTGCCTACTTTGGACTACTTCATGACATTTTAATTCCGGGAAGAAAGACAAAGAAATACAAACAGAAAGAGACATAAAAAACCAAATGTGTTTTACAAACTGAATAACACCGGGTTGAACGTGACTTTGAGCAATCGATCTAGTGGAAGGTGTCCTGCCCACAGCAGGAGTTGGGACCAGATTAACCTTAAGATCCTTTCCAACCCAAACCATTCTATGATTCTCTGGTCATCTATTCACAATGTTAGCAGTAAAAACTATTTACAGGTTTTGTAGCAGTTCTCTAATGCTCTATCATTTACATGAAGCATTATATTCAGTCTAAAAAATCACTTAGGGTAGGTGTCTGTCTGACTTCAACTGGTGTTAACAGCTGTTGGGGTGGGAATAAGCAGAGTTTTATTGCTTGTCCACTTGCCTACAGGCTGCAATTCTTTGAAACACATTCCCTTTGTGAACCTTGTTGGCCAAAATCAGGGAACAATAAGACCTGTTCACAAGAGGGAAAGTCCCCATCCCTAAAAAAGATGAATGTTCTTGGCAAGATGACTCCAGAGGTTTCTCTGAGACACTGAAAATTTGTGCTGGCCTAAAGGCTTTGCTGTATCAAACAAACACAATTCATTCTGTCTTTGAAGAATGCCAGAGTGTGCAGGGAGCAGTAATGTTTCTGCTAGGCAAGTTGAGAGTTCCCATCTCCTAGAGTTCTGGATTGTGATACAGGTACAGTTTAGACTGACAAAAATATGTGTGTTAATGACTAGCCAAGATGTCAGCAGTAAATGACTCATCTCGTGCACCACAGTAGCTCCTAACCTCTTGATACTGGTTAGATACAAAGCAGACTAGAGACCAGTTGGAGAGAAGTGTTATTACAGAGCTTTGAATTATGAATATTCTAGATGCATGAAGGCTGACAAGGCTGTGTAGGTGAAAGGTGTCATTCCTACTAAATGTATCCTCATTACTGAAATACAAACATTAGCTCTGTAGATTCCAAGTCTTTTTATTTACAAATGAAAAATGAGAGCTCTAATTTGATGATTAATTCCAGGTATTTTTGACTGTGTCTTTTATTTGCTCATAGTTGGCATTCATGGGGTTTCTGGTCTAAGGGCCGAGAGAGAAGAGATATGCAAACATGACATAAGACCTAACCCCTGTTTATGTTCGTATTTGGTGGATGTCTCCTACATGTGATCAGCATATATATATGTTTATTTTTCATTACAGATTTAAATTATTTGAGCCAGCAGCTGGAATGCAAAGAAGGATAGTAATAGTTTCTACAGGTGTTTCTCTTGCCATCCCTTCGACTCCAGCACTAGATCTGTGGTTTTATCTTCAATGATCTCCTGATCAAATATTTATACTCCTAGTTCTCTTACCCTAATAGGGGAATTCCACAGGTATGTCCATGGGAAATTCTACTTCTTCAACAAAAACTGAAGACAAAAGTTATCACTATCCCATCGACTGGATATATGATCTTAAAACTTCCAATTTTTTAACACTTTTCACCATAATCTGTCCAAATAGCATTTTTCTCACACAGTGCAAATTAATGGTGTCACTAAATTAAACTCAGTGTTGTTGTCTTCAAACTAATTTAAATTTGATTGTTGATAGTTCTATTTCAATACTATGGGAGATTTATATGGTTTTTTTTTTTAGTTTACCGGATGAGTTAATCTATTGTAAGGCATCACCTCCTTCTTATATAGACCCACTTACTCAGCAAGAATTTCTGTGGTTTTCATATGAGCAGCAGATTTGGAGGAGACATTATCTAATACTAGTAAAAAAAGCCAAACTTAGAAGTAAAGAGATACCCTTGAGGAAACAACTCTCTTCCTCTGTGCAAACAGGTGGCACCTCTGATACACCACTGCCTGGATGTTATTGAGATATCCTGTTTATTTATTTGTACCTGACACAAATTCAGCTGCCTAAGAAGGAAAGAAAATGTAAACTTTTTTCTTTTAACATTTAAAATACAAGACCAATAGCAGCTCATGAACAAAACTTGAAAATGTAGTGATTTTAGATTAGTTTGGTGGAAGACTTATGAGTTAGAAGGTATGTCTACATTAGAAAGCAGTTTAGTGCAACAGGGGTTTATCTGTGAGTGAAACCATTAATTCAATCAATCCTCTGCAATACAAACATTTTAGATGAGGTACTGTAGAAAAGTTGCAGACTTTTCTTACACTGAACTGCAGGGCTATGCTACTGTGGCACAGTTCTTCACCTATCCTTAACATCTACACCATATAAGGGATTAAAAGCTATTTTTCATCTATCCCTTCAATAATTATAAAGACTGGCAAAAAAAAATTGGGTAGAAAAATCTCTCTAGAGATATAGTGACTTACTGTGTACTGACTTTGACATGCTACAAGAGATACCAAAGTAAATCTATTTCTAAGAACTCTTTATTATTACCAAAGATATACCAGTTACACCCACAACTCTTATGACATACTGAAGAAGAATTGTCTTTGGATTTGTGTTACCTACTTATATAAGTTAGAAGAACTAACATATCTCACAGTGTCTTATATAAATTTGAATTTTGAATATTTTTTATTTGACATCTTTCATATAATTACTATCTTGTTTAAATATCACTGTGCTATTGCCTGAGGTAAATGCAGTAGAAAATCACTATGTTCAGTGTTATTGTCTTACAGTTTCATTCCTTCTGTCAAACTGATAACTTTTTTTTTTAATTCTGCAGGGGAATTTTTATTTCATTTTCTTGTTAATTTCTAATGTGGGTGAATAAATTGCTGGCTATCTACTTACAGATATAGAATATTTCCTGTGTCAGCCAAGCTTAAAATGGATCTGTGTACTTTTGTCATTGTCACAGAAAGGTCTATTTTTTCCCCACTGCACAATAATGAAATGTAGAAAAAAATACACATTAACTTTTTTTAAAAAAAATTATTTAAATGACTGATAGTCAAATCAACTGCTGCTCATTCTAAGACAGGTTTTCAAACTTAATACAGACTAACTTTAGGAAGTAACTGAGCACATACTCAAACTTTTTCTTCAGAAAGGCTTGGAATGAATTCAAAAAGTGGGTGCCATGCAAGAATTCTACATTCACATAAAACAGCTCTGGAAGAATACAGGACAGTCCTTCAAGTACTCAATAGCAGGGGGAACTGGGCACTGAATTTCTTACCCAATTACATTAAACTGCCATTAGATAAAATAGTTACAGTGACAGCAAGAGTATGAACCAGAATAAAAATTTGGTTCTTCTCCACTCAGTGCAGTACCTTAGAAGAAATAGATCATATTCCAAGTCTCCAGCTATGGTGGCAATTGCTCTAAGCATCAAGCTACTTGTGTGAAAGGGAGACTCCTAAATGAGGTCTATCCTCATTCAGACAGTTATGTGTGTCTCAGTTTCTCAAATTGAAAGGCAAAGGGGGTTTAGACATCTATTTTTATAGCTTCAAGTTGACTGATCATGAAATCCCTCTGCTTAGTACTCCAACATCTATATATTCTGTTCTTAGGTGTCTAATTCAGAACAATTCAGTTCCTGGAATATGACAAATAACATATACTAGCATACAAGCTTTCCTTTGGAGATTATTCTATGGCTACAACTACTGCTTTAGGTATCTACAAGTAAAGGTTTTTTACTAGTGACATTTGCAAATCTCTGTCACTTAGGAGGTGACTAACCTTTCCACTGGTAATATTCCCCTTATAACTAAGCTGTTGACAGAGGCCACGCATATTAACAGCAAACTTCCCACAGCATTAAACTGGTAGGTGTCTAGATCATTAGAGTAAAATTTCATAAATAGATATTACTCAGTGTACTCCATAGAAGAGGCTGAAACACATTATGATCATTTCAGCTATATGAGACCATTTACAAGGACCTGGGCAGAACCCTAAACCAGGCAAATCTTTGAGGTGGATGAGTCTAGATCTTTTCCCCAGAGTGGCCTCTCTGAAACAGACTGAAAATCCAGGCTGTATCAATCTTTCAACTAGGAGAGCTAATTTTTTTTTACACAGAAAAATCCAAAGTGACTAGAATGATAACAAAATATTCAATTAATAATTCAGTTATAAACTAAACTGTTTCCCCCCCCCCTCACTTTCCTCCATGATCTTAAAAGTAGGTCCTTGATGATACACTTTATTTCAGTCAACTTGGCAGCTTCCCAGCGAGAGAAAATGGCACAGTCCTCTGTAGTTAGTAAGGACATTGCTTCTGTTATCCCTGAAGCCTCTAACACTGTTTTCAGTTTCCTAGACCTAGAGGATACCAGTTCATGGCTATACATCTCACTGCTTCCTATTTCTCTCTCACCCTTGGCAATCCCCTGCACTTCCTATGTCTGTGCTTGTTCAGAATGCTCTCCAGAAAAGGCCCAAATTCCCCCACAGAGAGAATCCACAAGACCCACTCATTTTGAAGGAACACAAACATAATTTTGAAAAGTGAATTTAGATAAAATTCAGAGAAAAAAGAAATCTCTGAAGAATTTACTGTTGTTATCTTTACTCTATGAAAGCAATCTTTACAGCACACAAGTAAACATCTAGGTCATCCCATTTCTTCATGGCACTCTACAGACCATCCCCTTGTTCAGTGTGCTGGTAGTTTTGTATCTCAGACCTATCACCCAATACACCCTTAGACCACAGAGCAGGGATCGCATATGATACTTCAACACTGCAACAGTAGTTGAGGGCTACAATATTCATTTGTAACAGTGTGACTCTTACAAGAAGGATGCACTGAGCCTTAGAGTGGCTAAAGAAGAACCAACACCATATTTGAGACAGAAAAAAAAGAAAGATCAATATTTGAGCCTGTATTCAAACTGGGATTTTTTTTTTATTATTTGTTTGCTTGTTTATTTTTTCAAGTTTAGTTTTGCCAAGAGGAGTTATAAGATTGGTTACATAAAAGGAGTTTGAAACCATTGATTTCATATGGGCATTATTTCATTTCATAGAAGCAATGAAAAAATGCAGAAATATTTATCCATTGGTATCTTAAAGCTTTCCATACTCTGTGATAACATGACCTTTGTATTTTCTATTGACCACCAGATTTGTATGCAGTATGATACTTTATTTAAATATTAATGATTAAATCATGTAAGTATACCATATGTGAACTTTTTGTTCCATTTCTATCTTAACTTATAGTACACAGTTTAGATTTGGAGAAAAAAAAAAAGTTAAATATGTCCTTGAAAACTTGTAACTAGATCTTTATAAACATTACAAAAACAATAATTTTGCATCAGCATGGTGAACAAGTAGTAAAGTGCCTGAAGAATATAAATTGAATATTCTCCAGAAGAATCAGTAAAGGTTAAAATTCATCATTTTAACTGATAGGCTTTCTTTGGGAAATAACTGATGCAGTGAATACAAAATGCTATGATAATTTAGTGGTTTTCCTCAGTGTTGGTTTTTTTTTTTCCCTTGAAAAACAATATCTCTTCAATAATAAAGCATACATTATTCCATTAATTCAAGAACTAAAGTTTCCTACAGTTCTTGTCTTCATATACAACTAATATTTTTTCACTTTAAATGGAAACTTTTTATCTGAATGGACAGAACTGTTCTGTCCGTTTCAGAAGAGTCTGCAATCTTATAGGAAATACACAGTGATTCAGATCATTTTAGGAAAATATTTAACCTAGACAGGGTATAATGACTGCTAGGTAAATACCACATTTACTATCACAGTTTCCATAGTGATTTTTCAGACTGTAGCAGGCTGGAGGCTAAAGTAGAAAAATAGGCATGAATACAATTTATGCTAGAAATAACAACAGTATTTGAGATCACCTGCTTGTCCCAGGCATTGCACCAATGCTAATAACAGATAACTTCTCTTTTCAAAGTCTTACTGTATACTAAGTGAAGCAGAAGGGCACTGCCATCTTTCTATATTCAGCAAATTGAGTTATAGAGAAATTGAAAGACATTTCTTGCACAGTCATATAGGAAGAGTGTCTCAGAAATGAACCCAGGTCTCTTGAGTTTCAGTCCAGGTTATAAACCAGTCTTCAGTTTTCCATCGAGTAAATTTACTCTATTAAGCTATTATTCAAGCTGCAGATTAACCTCTTGTGCTCCTGGCCAGAAACAGTTGACTTATATGTAAATAAGGTATCAATTTGTGGGGTTTAGATAATTCCAAGAACTATTATTTCTTTCTATCATGTCAATACTTCTGCCCATAAAAGAGTCTCAGTGAAATGTGCTTTATTAATTTGGGATGCAAAAGGCTTTTAATTGCTTTGCCAATTTAAAACTTACTAGTATGGTTAGACTGTGGCAAAACAGAGACATACAGGGTCCAGATTTGTACTTTGCATTGCTGGCAATCTGACTATCACTTGTGCAAACATTTCCAAACTTTCTCCGTGAGGTATTAATTGCCCACCCTGAGTGCCAGGCATCTCATCATCCCTATGGGCAAGCTCTGTAGTAGACAGACCCAGTAGCTTGGGACTGAGTGCCATTTTAGTAGGCCAAGAGCTACAGACGTGTACAGAAGCACCATGTGCAGAAAATACACTGTTGGCACAGAAGGTTACGGATGGATCTGGCTTTCTTAATCCACCTTCAGATAGACAAATCTCTCTAAAAATTCACCACAAAAGGCACAATGACTCTGAGCATGTGAATGTGTGAAGTTCATCCCTAATCTTTACATAAGCTAAGAATTCTCCTGCTCCCTTTATAACTTTCTCGCTCTCTTTTTTTTTTTTTTCCCCTTCTCTCTCAGTAGGCTGTTCAGATAAGGATTTTCATTGTCATTGTTCCCACTCTACTCTGAATAAGTGGAGTGTATGAAAAAGCCAAAATCACAAAAGAACAACTCACAAATACTGAAGCCACCGTTGGAGTTGAATTTAAAGTTATCTCACAAGGACACTGTTAACATTTATCTTCTCTCTAGGCCAATAAATTAAAACATTACTTGAATTCTCAGATCAGTTTCTGCTACAGCACTTCATTTTGACTGATGTCCTTTATTAATATCAGTGATGCTAGTTAGCTTTAAGACACCCCAAAGGGTAGTCAGCTAGTTAAAACTCCAAATGAACCTCTTGCCAGCTGTTTAGCCCCTTGAAAGTTTTGCTGAGCATTGACAGAAGACCTTATCAATCATTACAATTAAGTACCTTCAGACTGTCCCTTCTAAGAGAGTCAGCTAAGTACCACCTGCTATTTTGCTTTTAAAACATACTGGTCTCCTTCTCTAAGCCAGACGTTTCACTTTTGAAATTACATTTCTTTTTCAGGAGAATGATGGGCTGATGAAGAAAACTTTTTGTTTTAATAATCAGCAGTTTCTATGATGTGACTTAATTTTTGCAGTGCTCAGGGCCTTTTACAAATCAAAAGGAATCCAACTAAAACAGTAATTAATGTCATATGACTAGTCACATACGGTCCTATTTAATTAAAAAGTTCTAATCTTTGATTGAAACTCCACACACGTTCTTATGACTGCAAACTGTTGTCTGAAAAGAGAAAGTAATTGGGTACATAATCTATTGTGTCTTCTAACTGACACCTGATAATTGTCTCAGCAGAAAATGGCAACAATTTAATTTAGAAAGTCAAAAAGTGTATCTTACATATTCAACAGTTTTTTTCCCTGCATTATATTCCTTTAGTACCTCAGAAAGACCTCTTCCTGAGTATATCCCCCTAAGAATTTTCTTCTCTCTTATAACATGCTCTCCTACAGTAAACACAAAATATATGATTCACTGGACTATTTTTTCAATGTACTGTTAATGTTTTAAATGCTATTAATCTCTTTTTTTTTTTTTTTTTTTAAATACTGACTTATCTGCACAGCAAACATTGAAAACACGTTGTTATACTCATAGCTTACAAGTTGGAAACCAGGAGGAATAAGGCATGGAAGTTACAGTCACAGGAATTCTGACTAATTCAGAATTTAAGCTGATGAAAAACTGACAGCTATAGCCACCTTCAGTGCTATAAAGGAGGACCTTCCTTCTCTTCCTCACACACGTGGGAACTTAGCTTCAGCACCTACAGTACAAACACTGTTACAGCAGAAGTGCCTCCCAGCTTCCACCTTTTTCCTTTTCTTTTTAGTCTTATTTGTAGAGTCTAATTTTTTTCTTTTTTTTAGCAAAAATTATGGTCAGTATTATGTCTGTGTTTACTACTGAGGTGCTGTTTCTTTCTACGCTTATGGTCAATGTGCTAGCTATATTTTTTCTTAGTGTCTTCTATGGCATGACCCTTGGTGTCTAAAGGTTTTTCTGAACTAGAAACACTCCAAACGTATTGGTACTTCCAAATAAAATTCCCAACAAGTATTTTGTCTGCTTTATGTCTTGTTTTACCAATATTTTTAAAAGTCCTTTGGCATGTTGAATGAAGCATTCCCAGGGGAGAATACCACCACTCTCTTTTGACAGCAAATGTTTCAAAGCCAAGCCAACTGGTAGGTGAAGTGTGCTTGCAAATCTTTTGGTTCTGATGGCTTCAGATGCAGCTGAGCTCTCACACCTTCAGTCAAAATTACCTACTTGGACACAGTCACTTTCAACTTTCTTGCAAATGCATCTGAATGTACCCTAGTATCAGGAACTGGCATGCTGCCACTATAATCGGATCAAGTGGTGGTTGTGAAGGTGTCCACGTGACCTGATGGCATCTTCTAACTGAGCTCTACAGAGAATTCTAGGTCAGGTGAACAGTGTCTATCCTTTTTCATCTATACATTTACAAAGAAAGGAAAGAATTGCTTTTGGGGCTTTACAAACAGAGAAACTATAGCACAGCAAACAGAAGTAACCTCTCCAAGATCATGGGGCTATACAGGGTAGAGTCAGAAAAATAAACTTGAGTCACCTGATTTTCATTATGCTGCTCTACAGACAAAATATAAAAACAACTATCAATACATGTGAATGTATAGAGAAAATGATAGAGATGATCTAGAAAGCTTTGTGATTTTACTACAGCAATTTGCCTGCTGCATGCCAATAGAATAGTAAANTTAACATGATCATCAAATTTCAAAAAACTGAATTTGGGTTCTTGGCCAAATCATATCTTTTCTCTAGAGTGTCTTCAGCTATTCATCTTCTTTCCTTCTCTGCTTCATGCCTTCATTATCTCTCACCAGCTGTGACCTCTTAGCCACTGTAACCTTCCACTCTCTAATCTCTCTCCTACAGTCCACTTCAAACACTTGCAGCCAAGGTTATCTTGTTCACCACTCTGATCATGTCAAGTCCTCTCTCAGTCCCTCAGGTGGTTTTCCGTCTCACTACACTACAAGGTCAAATTTGTCCTCTGTAATTTCGAGGCTTTCTCGCTGTCACCGTCCGAGCTTGCTCGGCTGTGGCAGATGAACCTCAGGAGTAAAGGGGCTGGGGCCAGTTCCGCGCACACTGTGCCTCACCTAAAAAATCCACTGCACAGGCTTATCCCAAAAATCTTAATTTCGAGGCTTTGCAAGGGTCTGCCTTAGTCTACCCCTGGACTGAGTCCTTACTCTTTTCTGGCTCTGATACAGGTCTTCCTACTGTGTGTATCCATATCTCATGCATGACTTCCTTTTTCTATTCCCAAAACTGTTTACAGTGCCAAAAATATCCTCTCTGCTCTAACCTGCCTACCAACTTCACTTTTCTCTTTCATGTCTCTTTGCACATTCTGTGTAAATTTATGTGTGCTTTAGAGAAAGGGTCTTTTTTCAGAAAATATGAGGCATTTGTGAAGCTGAAGAAATAGCAACTATGAAATTTACTTCATCATCTTGCATGACACTGTAAAGAAACATACAAGATAGTGTTTAAATATATTCATACTAAGTAAACACTTCTCAATGGATGCCTCCTTGTTGAGGGGTGTGGGGAATATGCAGGAAAATGGACATTTTGTGAACCATCTAAGAAGCAGTTGCCAAGAGAAGCAGGCCTTTGTTTGCATATTTCTGGATAGTAGCAAAGGAACAGTTCATAGCTTTGAGATGGGTTCTTATCTGCACCTGCTCATCAAAAGGAAAGCTGCAAGTCCTCCTGAATTCTTCTGGAAAGAATCCATGGGGTGGACTTCAGGCGGAGCTAATTAACACCAAGACCAATGGACTGTGGCGCTTAGATCGTCTGAACGTGGACAGTTTGAGTTATCCAATCATTTTATATAATCATAAAACCGTAAAGCAGAGACTGTATAAACATAGGACCAGGTGTGTAATAAATACTGCTGATCATGATGGTCTGTGTGTGTTGTACCTGCGCTCCTTCGCCTTTAGAGGAGGAGAAGCTTATGAGGTTGTGAGCTATGCTGGCAGTGGTTTATGCATCCAGTAGGGTCTCCCATGCTGGTCAGGTCTCAACTGAAGGGTCAGACAAAGTGTGTCCATGGGCAGGATGGGCTCACCAGTCACCTGGCAGCCAACCTAGGAGAAGGACAACTCTAACTCCAAACCCAGGCAGATGGAGCTCACTTAGCCCTGTAAGGCCATCCATCTAAGAGAAGGATACTCTAAGTAAACCCACATCCTGAGGACCTCGCTGTCACCATCCAAGCTTCCCAGGCAGATGAACCTCAGGAGTTAAGGGTAGGGCCAGTTCTCTGTACGCTGTGCCTCACCTAAAAAATCCACTGCACAGGCTTGAGGGATTCACCCATGTTCGCAAAACTCTGCAGTGACAGGCAAGGAATGAAATGGCAGGTGATGAGGTGCACTGGAAGCCGCAGACCCAACCCTGACCACTTAACGGAGATTTTCTGCTGTGCCTTTTGCAACCGGACTTGGCTATCTTACATTGGCCTTACCAGCCATCACTGTGCTTGGAGCAAGTGTGGGTAGAGCCCCCCCAAATCTTTGTTCACAAAGCCCAGCCATGATGATGATGACTAAGAAAACAACAGAAATGTTTTCAGTTCCCTTCTCCTCCAGATTTATAGCCAAGTAAAGAAAAGGAATAGTGTTTACTAAGTGTGAGTCAGATATACCTAACAAATGTTACTCCTTCACCAGATTGCCTTTCCTTTGAAAGTTGATCACAACCAGCTGATACATATTTAAACTACAGCTTCAACTTTAACACAGAGTAAAGCACACTTTTGATTCCCATTAAGACATGACAGCATGCTACTAGCTCTGTGACTTTCTCAAAAGTCTTGAGCCACAGTTAATTTTGAAATTAATATGCTACCTGCCTTTCCACAAAACAACTCTTACTGAAAAAGACAGGTACAACTAAATCTGAAAAAAAAAAAAATAAAAAAAAATGAAGAGAGTGGATCATGGGAAAAAAATCATACACAAGGAGGCATATAACAATTAAAAATGTTGGACAAAAGTTTGTGGCAGCAATTTGATCTGTCTTCTCTCTCAAAAACAAAACAAAAGCACAAACAAAACAAAACCAAACAAAAAAAACAAAACAGGAAAATCCAAATAAACAAAAAACCCAAACAAACAAAAACTAAAACCCACAAACAAAAAGCAAACAACAAAAAAAGTTAGGAAAGAAAAAAAGCCACAAACACACAGACACAACCTTTTATGCCTAGAAGTTTCCTCAGGCAAGGGGCATTTCAGCCTGTTTATCACACAAATCTTTCCCATAATTCAGCTATTAAGCAACAAGATTCTATAATCTATTGTCAGTTAAATTAATGTTTGTAAATCTTTACTGCTGATGATATTATAATACCAGAAGTGTCTAAGGGCAACTGCTATCAGTTTTATTGATAGAAGCAAATGGAAGCAAAAACTTGCATCAGCAAATCAGTAACTCTTTCTGAAGTAAATGTAGTGTATGAAATGAACTAATGAAACAGATAATATAACAAAAAAGCCTGGCCACAAAAGCTTTGCATCTTGACATGAAATTAGCTTGATTAATTAGCAGTATGCTTCTTAAACTGTAACATGTAGATAAATGAGAAAAAAAAATCCACTAAAATTGCTGTATCTGATGCTACTGTGGGAAAACAATCCCCCGCCCCAATTTATCAAAGTAATTGAAACAGCAAGAGAGATAAAAACGTGTCATCATAAAGTCACACGGAAATTCATCTGCTTGAGAGCTCAACATGTTACACTGATCACTAACTACTTTAACTCAAACATGCTTTCACATTATTTGTGACATACACTCCACACATCTGAAGACTCAGGCCAACCATTCATCTATCTGTTCTAACAATGCTGGTGGAAGTTTGCTTATTACTCTTTCTTTGAAATACACCAACAATGCCAGAAATATTGATATCTGCAATTAAATCATCTTGTTGAATTCAACCACACCTGTTAGTGTCAGGTGTAATTGCACTGGTCTTAGTAAAAACGTACCAGAGACTCTACTCCCACTTTGTGGTGCTAGTGAGTCAGTTTTGATAATGACCTAATCTAAATGTTTAGATTTTAAGTATTGTATTAGCAAAAAAATAAAAATCAAATTTAACTGAAACAGACTACCTCTTCTTTTTCAACATATCTCTGAAACAAATTAGAAACCATATCAAATCATAGAGCAGAATTTCAGTGTGGCAGTCAAGTATATTTACATACTTAATTTTAAACAATTTACAATATCTTTCAGTGGGATAGTTTTACTCTGGCTGGTATGGTAGCAATCTTCCAAATTATTGACTTCAAACTAAACCATTGTGCTCACCTATACAAAGCTTAAACCCCACTCCCCTATTTTCAGTATCACAGTGTGTACTTTTTCTACCATTCTAAAGAATTCTATCAGATTTCAGAGTATGAAGACAATTTTCCACCTTTAAAATTGTCTGTCTTGTAGTATTTTCATTTCTAATGAACTAAACACTTTTATTCAATGCAAATTATGCAAATTTGTTTATTTGTCTGTAAATAATTGGACTTAAATTCTCATTTATGCTTTTGCAAATATTTCATATGGACAGAGGGAAGGAAGGAATGAAGGAAGGAAGGAAGGGAGGGAGGGAGGAAGGGAGGGAGGGAGG
>VXAU01004035.1:287060-297848 GCA_013399695.1 Formicarius rufipectus | reverse complement strand
GGGAGGGAAGGAGGGAGGGAAGGAGGGAAGGAGGGAAGGAGGGAGAAAGAAACGACTTTCTCCCTATGAGATTTTCAGTGCTGTGGCATTTAGAAGGGATGATGAAATCTCAATACCTGTTTATTCTCCAAGTCAACATTCCAAATAATTGCCCTGATACATTAGAAATGTTAGTTGCATTACTACTAATACGGACACCTGCTATTTACCCCAATGAAGGAAAGAAGGACAGGTTTTTATCATATTTGTCTCCCTAATTAATTGCATAAATATGCTCAGTACTAGAAAAGACTTGTTAAATCCAGTAAGAATTTGTTCTTCTGTTCACAAGGGTAAGTGTTAGACATTGGTTATACCATAGCAAACTTTGAAGGGATTTAATGATTTTTAAATTCATGCCAGTTACACACAACAGGAAGTCCCCCAAAGTGTTAGTATTTATTAACCATCTTCCTTCCCTTTATGTAATCAGGTGTGAACATAATTTATTGTCTTTTTGTTTGTTTGGTTTTTGTTTGTTTGGTTTGGATTTTTGTTTGGGTTTTGTTTGTTTGTTCTGTTTTGGATTTTTTGTGGGTTTTGTTTGTTTGTTTTTTGGTTGGTTGGTTTTTTTTAATCCACTAACAAGAAGGAGGACATGGGCATTAGAACCTACCAGACAGCATCCACAACTTCAACTCTAAATAACCATATTGAAAAGAATAATGTCTCCAAACAAAATAAAGAGATTAAATATTAATCTGCAGATTTACTTTAGTTTCTTAGTAGAGGCCAAACACTTTGTGTATGTGCATATTTGGTGTATTGCTTAGGTCTGGCAGCTGTAATTTTGTATTATATCTTTTTTCAAACTCTTTGAGCTAGACAGCATAGGCAGGAATTTTATCTATTTGAAGTTTTTCAAAATCTTCCTGTGATTTTTTACCATGTTTCTTTCATGCATTATTACTGTATGATAAGTTGTTTTTCAGATGTTTGGGTCCAATTCCCAGGATACTGTAGCCAGTTGTTAGAGAGAGTTGCTATTTACTACAAGACAATAAACAAATAGCCCCTGTTTGTGAATGTTTTCCCACAAGGTCTGCAAACCAAAGAGCTTGCTATGTGAAAATTAAGAACAGTCACAAGCAAAAATTTAGAATTCTCCTCACTCTTTACTTTAAAAAACAAATAAACAAACAAATCTCACAAACAAAAACAAAAAAAACAAGAAATCTGAAAGAAACTGTGATTCAAAGTTCATGAATTCATTAAATGTGTGTCTCTATAACTTCAATTGCTTGAGCACTTCTATGATTTTTGTGTCACATGGGTCAAAAGATAACAGGATGATCATGTAGGTGAAGGCTTAAATCTGGCTATGCTTTGATGGGCATTTAGTAGGAAAACACTAAAAGCAGCTAAAGTTCTGCAAGAGAATCAGGATTACAGTCATAATACAATAGAAACAATTTACTTCTGGTGAAGAAGAGAATGCTATTCTAACATGACTACAGCCTTTAAAGATCAGAGACAATGATCACGAATGCCACATTTTCTTAGAGAAGAAAACAGCAAAGCAATTTAAAATGCACTTCTTCAGCAGTTTTCTATATGATTATATCTAGCAATAAGCACTCAATAGTGCTAATTCAGACATTTAGCACTCAATAGTGCTAAATTCAGACATTTTTGTGACCTAATATATTTCATACAGCTTGGGTCCCTGACACCACATTTCTGGTCATATGTGGTCCTCTCTTCTCCAAAACACAAGTTTTTATTAGACATTCATCACTGTAGCATAGGTACATCTAATATTAGTATACCAAGTGGTACAAATTAATCTATTTGAATTTTGTTCTGCTACCCTTGCTTCAAAGAGAAATGTACGACCTGTTTCATCCTAATGAATTAAAGATATCTACAAATAAATTTTGCTAAGTATTTCCATTAAAGCAAGCTAAGTCATGGGAAGAAGTCTTGCACCTGAAGCGAAACTTGTTGTGGTGTAAAATGGTCATTGTTCCACTGTATTGGGTCTGTCCACTGACGATGTCAGGTTCCTCTCCTGCAAAACTGTATTTATGGAAGACTTCTCTACTGCCACAAAAGAAGCAGAATTATCAACCTGTCTTCACAAAGAACTTGGTCTTTTTGATACCTTGAATCATTAAGCACCTTCAGATAAGGGTGAGATGTTGAACTTGGCTGATGCACCCTGAGACAGGCTTTATGCTCCCACATGTCAGGGGCAGCCAGCATTATGGACTCGTTGCACTGCAGCACCTTGTCAGCTAGTTTCCCAGCCAGTGAGGCTTGGCCTTGGCATTACGCAAAAGAGGATAGAACTGAAGCTAGATGATAATTCTTCATAACCAAAGGGCATGCACTTGTGCCTCAGAGATGTTTACATACTCTTAATTTGTCATTTAAAGTAAGTTTTTTATTTAAAAAAGCAAATCTTCCTTATTTGGTAAAACTTTAAAGAGCAAGTCTCCAAAAAGCATTTCATTTCAACTTGATAGGAGTTAGTACATGTTAAACAGGAGCTATTAAGAGATACAGAAGTAGAAAACAGATAAAAGCCCCAATTATATATTCCCTACATCTAAATAAATGTATTTAAAACAACTATGTTATTTTAGTAACACAACCGACTCATTAAATTAAATACCTGTAGTGCAAAACAAATCGCAACTTAAAGTATTACCCATTTTAATATAGTACACCCTCACTTACACAGCACAGTGGACACATTTAGTGGAACAGGCAAATGGCAGAAGTTAGCCATTTAAATATCTAATGCCTCTGCACATAAAATAAAACTGTCTGTAACATATATTTTGTAGTGATTTATTTGCAATTCAGATGTTATCTCTAGATGTATGTAAAACCGTTAAGACTGCTAACAATTTTAGAAATTACAATAAAACAGAAAATTGTAGCAATTAATTTATGTTAATTTACTGACACTATAAATTCCTCTGGGCAGTAGCCATGAATACACTTTCTTGCATAAAACTAAAACCCATTTTGGTACCTAAAAGATCAAAGTTAATGACAGAAATACTAACTAAGATTTATATTTTTATGGATTTTTGTTTATTTCACCTACTTTTTCTATTTTTACATGGATATGTGTGCCCAACATATGCTCTTTAAAAGAGATTTGCAAAATAAAAAGTGATTTTATGTCCTCATCAGGACCTAATTTCCAGGAAATGGACACTTCACAATTTTAAGAAGTCAAGCCTGTTCAAAACATCTTTCATAAAGACAGATAAATTCAGTAAGCATTTTTAGTGGTCTCAGGGATACAGTACTTCACATTTTAATTTAAAGATTCTCGTTTTGGTTTTTGCATCAGTTTATAGGATTTTTATTTTAATGTTAATTTTGCACCTTGGTTATTACAACTTGTTCTGGTTTTTTTATAGCACTGTATTCTGACTAATCAGATATGACAAGACTGTAAGACAACAATTTGCCTGCAGATAGGGGGATGCATAGCAGCACCATCCCAGGAGCAAACGGAGAAGGGACTTCTAGAAACATTATTTCCTCTCTTACTTGCCCCTGGCTCTAAGGGAAGCACAAACCCCTACTGCTCTGTGATGGCAGCCAACTGTCAGGTCAGCTTATCTCAGATGGCCAGTGTGTTGAGGGGATGAAGCCAAAGTCTTGCATGGCCCTGAGCATCTGCTGCCAATGCCCCATCAGGACAGGGACCAGTGGTCCCTCACAGTCTGCTGTCATCACTCTCCAGCTTTTGCTGTGACCTGCAGTCACACTACCCAGGAAGCAAGCCCTCAAGTCTCCCTTATTTTCCTGCACAGTGGGGATAAGAGCATTTGACAAGCCTATTTGGTGATTATGCTACTGAAACCAGTATTGAAATCTCAATCTGGTAGTCAAACAATGAGAAATAATCAATGTGCTACCCTGTTACTGGGTTGTAGCTATGTGGGACACATCGGTCAAAGAACCTCATTTTGTGATTCCTGTGAGCCAGTTCACCAGAGGTGGGGCCTCGCTGGATTCGCACTTGCCATCCAGAGATGAAAGGGAGCTTCGTACAAATAAGTGGCTTGTGTTGCACCTACAGACATGTCAAGGCTTGAAAACCTCATGCTCTAGACAACATTGCTTTGCTGCTAATTGGTATGTTTTTCTTTAAAAAGTGAAGATTCTAACCTTTTACTTGACAGATATGTGGGCAAAATGCCACATAACATTTTGAAAGCTTATCTGTAGTCTGCTGTTTACGAGTCTTGTTTGTGTTAGAGCTCACACAGGAGTATACAAACGTAAAGGGTTAGCAGGAACAAAACTAGATGGTTGGTTACAAATAGATGTGTAATCTAGCAAAGAAAGATTTTCACCTACAAAAAGTCTAAAGCTGTTGCTCCCTTTTAAAAGGCAATCATACAAATGTAACACTTCACTCGACAGATTTTTTTATTATCATCATTTATTCCTCCTTGTGTCCCTGAACTTTTGGGGTGGAGAGCAGGGAATTTCATTACCTGTTTTGGTTTGGTGAGGGATATTTTTTTTTTCTTTCTAATCTTCTGAAATTGCAGCCAGGTGAGAGTAAACGGGATTCCATTTCTCTGAGAGATTTAGCAACAGAATTGTTTACAGTGTTGCAATCAGTCATGTTTAAAGTAGAGCTACTAACTGCTTAACTAAATAAGGGAATACTTTGGAAACAAAAGGGTTGCATAACAGGTAAATTTAGCTTGTAGAATCTTTAGTATGCAATGTATAAGAAATTTCATACACCCTTGGGAGAGTTTGCAATTTTGTCAGTGGGTGCAAAATGCTAGCTTAGAAAAACTAAGATGAGAAAAATATGGAAATTACTAACTACCAGAAATCTGGCTTAATTCCTTTGTTGTTGTTGTTATTATTATTGTTTTTGTTGACAGTATGAACTTTATCTCCTGCAAATTTATGCACACAGATTACTTGACAGTCATAGTTCAGGCTTATTCTCTTCAGGAAACTGGAACTTGATTACCAACTGCAGTTGGAAATCAAAAGTTTCAAGACAATAGCTTCATCCCATCTAGATGGAATTGTAAGAATATTGGCAGAGGTGAATTGCTGTGGCTCAGGATTATGTAGTACTTTAGATGTAAATTATTTTGGAGTTTTTCTCAGTTCTATGCTTTCTACCAATACTTGAAGGTAGCACTATCAGCTTTGAAGACACTGGTCTTCCACAATTCCTTGCCTACTGCCAGTAAACATGAGCTCTGAAGTAATTGCAATATTGAAATACTAGAAGAGATAAGACATTCAATGAAACACTGTACTGAGATTTAACTGAATTCCAAATAATTTATTATTATTATTAATAATAATAGCAATATATTAGGGACATTCCTGTATAAGAAATATGAGAAATATCCAGTAGCTTCCCAGACTCCGTTAGGTCAGTGATTGTGTTTGTTTGTGTGTTTCTTTTAATAAAGAGAAGGAAAATAATTGTTTCATACTCAGTCTCACTGAGAAAAACCCAAAAGTCTACTAGGCAGGGCATTTTATTTACAGTTCTTATGGCACATGCTTTTGCCGTTAACATGCTGTCATGAAATACCTTTATCAAGACTTTTGTGACTTTTATCAAGAGTCTTTTTCCTTGACTTTCCTGACCTTTCATATCATCAGATATGTTTTTGAAATGTTACTTTAATTACAGAGGCGTGTAGTGATAGGACAAGGGAGAATGGCTTTAAATTGAAAGATTAATTATTTACTGTGAGGGCAGTGGGACACTGGCACAGGTTGCCCAGAGAAGCTGTGGATGCCACATCCCTGGAAGAGTTCAATGCCAGGCTGGACAGGGTTTTGAGCAACCTGGTCTACTGGAAGGTGTCCCTGCCTATGGCACGGAGACTGGAAGTAGATGATCTTTAAGGTCCATTCTAACTCAAACAATTGTGATTTTGGCTTCTCCAATTCTATCATGTATCAGTACTCTATCAGTACTTCTGTCTGTACAATGTATGTCACTTAGCCAGATTTATGAGCAAAATCTGCTTCCACTCTATCCTTAAAGCATGCAATGTCAGCACTCCCAGGAAAGTTTTAAACTTCGAAGACCCTACCTCCTCCAAAAACATGCAAAGTGAAACAAAATAGAAGAGGTGTAGATGAGCACCCACTGGCTCATACTGGCATGAGAGAGAGCTGTCCAGCAGCTCGGCAGTTTCCAGATAACACATTGTCTGCTCCCCAAGCCCAAGAGAACATTTTCATTCCTTCCCCTCTGAGACTCAAAAAGTAGTTCTGTTCCCTGCTTTTATTAGTACTTATTGGAGTTTGTCCTCACTCTCGGTTTTGTTTTGATTTTTTTTCCCTTTCTTTTTCATCCTGCATTTCCATAAATTTCTTCACTTGAGCCTTCTCAGGGATGGTACAATCTCCCCCTTTCCAGAGCGCAGCCTAAGCCAAAAGTGAACAAGACATCAAATACCTGTTATGACCTGCCATATAATTTTAAAGGACATAGGAGATATTAACCTACAATAACTGCAGACAAATTAAATCCCATCTACTAAATCAAGTATTTAACAAAAATGAGTTATGTTTATAAATTTTAAAAAATATATTTCAATTATAGTTTTAATGATGGTTTATGTGTTCTAATCTCTAACAATCTTGTCACAAATAACTTACAAAACAGATTTTCATCCATAAAGTACTTGATTTTTCAGTGAAGGAAAACATATTGTTGATCTCTATAGAGTTTAATGCAATTTGCCATGAAAACAAAGATTGCCAGGTTTAAGAAAAATCCATACAATATTTGCTTCAGAAAAGTTTCCTAATGCTTCAGAGAATATCCTTTATTTGAAAGTGCAAATATTTCCTATTATGTGTTACAAAAATCTAGGATCTATATTTACAGAGGATAGACCTAACTCACTGGCAGTAGCAGTGCATGCATTATGTTAACATGCCAAGTCATATCATATTACTGTGCCATATGATAATCACAGAACTGGCATCACATTATAATAAAATAGCTAACATGTTTCATTTTTAACGTTTTAGGTTTTTAAAGGAGACTCTGCGAGTAAAATACAGTCCCTTTAACCATTATCTGAATGTGTCTGTCTCTCCATTATTCTGCCCAACAATTCTGTGACTTACTGGAAAATTTCAATCAAATTTGCAAGTGGAATAAACATTTCAAAGGTGGTTCATTTCATTTCACTTTAGTGAGTGGGTGTGAATGTAAGACACATCAGTACCCTGAGAGAAGGAAAAGTAACTGTTGTACCCTTCCAGGCAGCTGCTGCCAGACCCAGCAGCATGTCCCTCTCAGCCAGCCACTCATATCCGCAGGGTAACCATCAGACACAGGAGGAATCTGGTAGTAGTGGCAGAGGAAAAATTAAAAGACACACCTGTAGGAAACCAGTTTTCTATGTTTCAATTGTACTTAAAGAAATTGCTTTAAAAAAAAAAAAAAAAAAAAAACACAAAAACCACAACTCATTAAGAAAACTTCTACTTAGTCTATTTGAAACACACTGGGTTTGGTTTCAGTGTGTCCTGTTTTCACTGTAATAAATAAAGCAAAAAATATTTCTATATTTCTGTATTTTGTGATAAACAGTCATTAAATAATGTGGCTGAAAAGAGGCATGAGACTATGAGTCCTAAGACCTTACCTGTGACCTAAAAGTCACCCTTTCTGTAAGCCTAATGTTTGTGTTTGTTTCCAGAACGACACAGGTACAACAGTAAACATACATAGAAGCTGTAGATATCAACTCTTGCAGTGAGTCTCAGGCTTAGCTCCTACTTACTAATTCCCTTTGCCTTAAGTCTTTTAAATAACCCTGTGCCCTGCTTCAGCACCCTTTTCTTACTCCTCTCTCTTCCTGGCCCCTGTCCTCAGATTAGTACACCAGCATCATTTGCAAACACTTATCCTCTCTTGCCTTTATCTACTGCATTGTTATTTTGTATTCCTTTTAACAGTAACTCTCCTCTAGATGTCTTGCTGATGTGAACTCACAATTAAATTGACTGGTCACATACAGGGCAACAAAAGTAATTTTTCCTGTTGTTCTATTACCACTTTGAAACAATACTAATAAACAGACGAAATGTCCCTTTAATCCATGTAAATTGTACTACTTTGCTATTGTGGGATGAATCAAACCAGTGGTAAGGTTTCTACTGATTTCATTGTGTTTCTGGACAGTACTTCACTTACATTTCTCTAGATTTCATATAATTTCTATTTTTAATTGTCATGTGAACAAATTTTATACTACTGCTAATAAAAGTAAAGATTGCCACACTATAATTCCTTGAACACCCTTTTAGTCGTTCTTAAAGGGAAACAATTTTATGTGTTAATCCTCAGACATAGTAACTGATCTTAATGACTGCGTAGTTTTAGCAGTTCATTTACCTCATCTTCAGATTCTGTAAGAATGTTTGATAAGTCCTATTTAGTTAGATGCTTTTTGCTCTTTAAGAATCTCACCATTGACACCCCAGTATACACCCACATCTCATTTTTGTTACTAAAAAAATCCTGACTTGAGGAAATGTCTTCATTTTTTGAGTACTAGGGTACAAAAATATAATTTCTCTGCAATAATTTTTCTTTTATAGCTGGTTAACCAAGAGGCCCAACAGTTTTGTCATGGCTTCTTCATATTGGTAAAATATATGTTTGTTTATTAGCAGATGATTCATTCCCTTACATATGGATTCCTTATTCCTGAAATTTGCTCTTTGGCCTTTCTAATTTTACTTCTATCATTTTCAAGGTGATTGGATTTGGGCTTTCCCAATGATACATTTTAGGCTCAAATAACAAATACTGAACCTTGACATTTAACTATATTGATCTTTTCCTTGCCTTCTTATTTTCTTTTAGTTGTTTAGGGATATTTGTTCTGAGACTTCTGTGTTGTGCTTAAGCACCCTCCACACTGAGACTAAAGATTTTCATTTCACCACTTCTGATTGAGGGTGTTTCTTATTTATTTCTGTCTTTTTGAAAGTAGCAAGGTTTACCTCTCCGTCTTTGCTGAGGATAGAATAAGAAGGAACTGGATTTCATCATGAATACTTCCCAAAAAAAGACTGAATACTGTTGTGTTATGTTTTCAGTAAATAAGCATTAAAAAAAAAATTAGTTTGGAGATGTGTCCTGGTACTATCTGTTATTTTAGCTTCAAACTATAGTTTCCAATAAACAAACATTTTAAGTATTGAAAAGTTGTATTCCAAAGCATAATTTAAATGCTTCATCTGTATTTTATTGTTAGGGCTGTTATACTGGACTTTGTTCCTCTGTTGAGCTTTTATACAGAGTCTCTGATGTGTTTTTCTTGATTTGTCAGATAGCGTAAGTCTTCTATAGGTGTGTTTCTATTATTAAGGATTTGCATTTTGTCTATATATTAGCCTCTCCACAGTCCAGCTTTTATACCAAGCCTTTGATAAGCATGTTTTAATTTTATTTCTATTTTGTTTAATTTTTTTCAGCAATAAATATACGCAATATATAGTGATGTGGCACAGCACAGTATATAGGTATTATTGGCATGCATTTGCATTACCTTCATATGCTTCATTTCTGACTCTTCTGTGTGAAAAACACAGCAATTTATTATCAATGTGTATAAAATTATGATGCTAGTCTAGGCTACCAAATATGTAGTGCTACAAATTTGACTGAAGTATTTTAGATATACTGTAAAATCATCATACAAATAAAATATTCATTATTTGCACAGGTGGGTTAAAATCAATAAATGCCATTTTGCTGTTAGAAACTGTCTGATGTAACAAACATCAGCCTGACAGTGGCAGGCAATTTTTTTTCCTGTGGCTTCTTCCAGTAAGACACTGAAGTCTCTATTGGGGTTAAGAGCCATAATTTTTAAAGATGCCAAGATGATATGATTTCTCAGGAATCATTAGAAATAGTTAATAATCAGATATACCTAAAAATGAGTATTAAAATGCAGCTCTGCTGAAATTAACACCAAAAACCACAGTGACTTGTAGACCAAGAAAAGTTTCATTCATCACCATCACTTGGCAGTCAGTCATATGTTTGAAGATCCAGTGCTAGTGTTTCAGATTTTATTTTTCCTCTAAGTATTTCATGCATGTTGTCAGTATCAATGGGATGTTGTAAAGTGCAAGATGTTTGATAAAAAAGGAAGATTTTACAAGCAAATACTGCAGTCAATTGTATAAAGGGTTATACAGTTTCTTCCTTAATTTGGAGTCCTGAACACTTGTACAAACTGCAGTGTCCTCAAATGTATTGACTTTATCGTGGAGTCAGAGTATTTATTGTGTAATGCTGAGTCATATTAAAAAAAAAAAAAAAAAAGGTATTCAGTAGGCTGGAGAAGAAAAGGTGATGGAGGCACTAGTCTCTTCAAATAAAAAAGTCAAATTCATCCTGGGTTTTGAGGCTTTTTTGGTTTGTTTTAACGAAGTAAACCATGAGAAATATTGTGAGAAATATATAACATAGCATATATCATCGTAATACAAAACATTTTTTTTTATTCCTGCTGGTGCTCTCGTGCACTGAAAGAAAACTAGACTTACCTTATGTGTACACACTTAAGCGTACTGTGTACCCCACAGTGTATATGTGTGTGTATATATATATATGTACACAGAGACCACAGGATGCATACTCACGAAGTATATACCCCAGATGCAGCAGTATCTCTAGCACACTAGAGGGAGCCATTACATAATTGCTATGACCCTTCAACTCCCCCCCCCCCCCCCCCCCCC
>VXAU01004035.1:261398-276747 GCA_013399695.1 Formicarius rufipectus | reverse complement strand
GGGCATCTGAAAATTAATCATTTGTGGTTTGATGTGCAACTGAGGTTGATGTGTATGAAGAACAGTGTGTAGTAACATAGTGGGAAGTTACACATCTGCATTTTAGCATGTTTCATTGTTTTTAACTTCCACAGTCATTTTCTAAACATACTTTAGAAACACTGTTTTCTACCAAAACCCAATTAAAAATATTTAAATGTAGGGCAGTGCTATACAATTCTCATTGCTAGAATCAAAATTCCATGTGACCTTTGAATCACTTAAGGTCCACGCTATTAACTTGTACTGGGGAGGAGGATAGCAGGAGAAAATGGAAATTCTACATGGCTGAAAAATTTCTGTTCACTCTAAAACTTACAGACTACTGGGCAAATTTAGTTCATCTCATTCTGATGATCTAATCACCTGACTAAGTGAAGCATAATTTTCCTATATTTTCCATATATCAGAAAAAATATCGTACACGAACATACACATATAAATATTTGTATCTCTCCTACTGAAAATTTTGAGTTAGTTTACCTTTCCCTAGGTGAACTAGTCAAATTTCTTCTTACAGGTTTCCAATAAATAAAGTGGATGCATAAAAGAGAACAAATAATTTCTTTACACAAGTAGGTTCTGGAAATAGGTTCCTCAAAGTGACTTGATGGTAGTGTAGAAAACTGTCTATGTATACAAGTAGTGTTGTTCATCCTAAAGAATATTTATTGCTATACTAGTGGTGCCACTTGGAGAATTTTGTAAATGTATCAGGAATAAGGTGAGTGTGAATGAGGAAAGCAGTGATTACAGCTTTTCCTAAACATCAGCCAAAAATGAATGACTGTGCCGAAAGAAGCTCTCAAGATAGAAATTGCCATAGCTGCTGTACTGGGCAGTCCTGTAGCATTTCAAGTACAGATCATTCTTAATACTTCAGGCACCTGTTTCTGATGTGACAAGAGATTAATGTCAACTTCCAGTGCAGATTTATCACTAGGTGTCTAGTAGTATCCGAGAAGGTAGACTTCAGGGGAAATAAAAATCACGAACCATATTAGTACTGCTCTGGCTTTAAATTTGATATTTCAAGCTTTACTTTGAGAAACTTCTGCTCAGAAATTTCAAGATTGCAATCAGAATTCTGCTGCAGATTTCATTGAAGAAGTTATATGCATTGTCAATGAATTAAAGTCCTGTATGAAAACAGAGATATTAGCTCTCTGTCACTAGAATTAGTACAAGGGAATATTTTGCAACTAGAGGATACTGGAGCAGATCAAAACATTTGCAAGTTTGCAGGTTTGTACTCTACATGTTCCAAAGTTTCACAGCTTCATATTCTAGGGTTGTATCAAAGGAATAAAATTGTCATAATAAATTGTCATCAGATGAAACTATCTGACTAAGTTGCATTTTCGTATTTTTTACAGTGTTTTACAAGACTAATATCTTGCAAAATAACTCCTTTGAATATTTGCAGTGTGTAAATATAGTCTGCAGTTACTATGGGTTTGTCAAACATTGTTCTATACCTTTACTTTTATTAATTTGGTGAGGTCAATTCCAAAGTCATCTGTGTAAAAATTTTAGGACAGGATCTTTTTTACACTTCCATGAAGCTGATTTTTTGTCAAAATGCACTTCATGGGATAGTGACACAAAACACATACATTTTATGGCCAGATCTGGCAGTACACTACTCACTGTGGCTTCTGCCCTGGCTGCTGAAATAGATAGAGGCAGCAGAATTGAGCTCCTGTTTTGTGTTACATCTGTTCTTGTCTGGTCTCCTTGCTGATATTATTTATAGAACTATTATTTCAAAAGGATCACTGGATATATAGGTCCATATGAAATCTAAAAAACTTTCCAAGATGAAATGCCGTAATATAGAACAATAAAAAAATAGAGAAAAAAACCAGCTTAAGAGTCTGAAGTTGAATATAGCTATTATGAAAAAGGAAATAGTATTTCCAGAATAGAAATACCTGTTAACTGATAATAATAATATCTCTCTAGAACTTGCTGTTTTGTGCAATAAAATACATAAAGCAAGTTATGTGAGATTTACTGTATCATAGCTCACAGTTGCTCTTAAAGTTATCTGAGCTTTCCACATCCTGGTGCTCACTGTCGCTACTTAAAGTTGTATGAGAAGATCCATAGAAATTTGTGATTAGCAGTGCAATTTCAGTGATTGATCAATAGTTGGAAGGGTTATCTTTTAACAACAGATTTTGTCAGATTTCTGTTATCCTTACCCACACTGATGAAGAGGCTTGTTTTTAACTCATGTTTCATTCAATATTGTAATTTTGACATCATAAATTATTTCAGTGGTTCAAGAGCGAATTGTGACTAAGAGCTCTATGGAGCACAGCTAAGAATAGCATGTTTGGGCCCTTTATTTTGAGATTTGAGCTTTCTGTGATTTCCTTTTTTTTCTTACAACATCTTTACAAGCAGTTAAGGAAACTAGAATGTAGACATTTTTGTAACTGTGATGTGAGTTATTACACAGAACCATAGAATTGTATAGGTTGAAAAATACCTGTAAGATGATCAAGTCCAATGATTAACTCAACATAATTGTACGCTGCTGAAACAAGACTCCATTGAACATATTGCTGAACATATGATTCCACATATTTTCAAATATTTTTGAATCCATGCAATATAATATTATTGTTAAAATTCAGCAAATATTGTTCCATGGAAAATTGTCATTAGGCATGTGTGAAATATTCACAAATACCAGTTGGTATGAGGAAAGGATAGATACAACCTGGTTTCTCTGATGAGACAAAAATGTCATTAAAAAGAAAAAAATTCTTTCCGAGTCACAACATTTGGTTGTAAACTGGTTGGGATTTTGTTTAAAGGGAAACAAACAAAAAAAAAATTAATTTTTTCTTCCCCAGCATTTTTTCTTTCTGTTCACTACCTTCTTCCCCAGGAAACAGTGACATGTCAGCTAATATTTTCATATATATTTCTATATATCGTGCTCAGTTTCTCTTTCTGGAGCCTTTTTTTCCCAAAAGTTAGAAATTTCTTGTCAAATTAATTTTAGGTTCCACTATGCAAGGCACTTATTCTGCATACAGAAAGTTAATGTATGTGGGTTTGGTTTGTTTGTAAGTTTGGTTTGGATTTTGTTGTTTGTTTTGTTTGTTTGTTTTCCCCAAGAAAACATATAGATTGCATGGCAGAGATCTTGAGGTACTTCTTCAAGATTGTGGCGTACCTGCACGTATAAAGAAAGGACATTTTGACATTACTACTGATATTTTCCAATAGGTAAAAAAATTCTGCGATGAGAACTTAAACAAAGATTTGTTGACCGGAGCAGAAACAGAGCTCCATTTTTATCTTTAAAAGTATAGAAGCAATCCTTTGATGTCAAAAGGTCAGTGCAGAGCTGTTGGGACAAATTTTTGTAGCAGATAGTCTGAGAGCTTTATGCTTTCAATTGTATCTTTACTTCGTCTGTAAGAGATGTGGTGAAATTAATGCTAAAGGGTTGAAAAATACAGGAAAGAAGTAAAATCTCAGGGCTTTGCAGGCTCTTGCCATAATAGTAAAAAAAAAAAAAAAAAAAAAAAAAAAAAAACCAAAAAAAAACAAAAACAGGGAAAAGATATAGGAAAAAAGTGCTAAGGAGAGACTGTCAAAACGATTTGGGGAAAAAGTTTAAGTGTTTGTTGTGTTTTTAAGGGGGCTTCAAGGGCATTAACTAGTTGCTGCTTTTGTTGATACAACATGAAACAGGGTAACATACAGCCTGGCATAAGCCTTAGCCAGGGTGCGTTCTAAGCCCTATTAATGTATTTATCATAGTCTTTTTAGTGAAACCTTTGTTTTTTAGTCTGCTGTAGAATTTTTTAAAAATTTTTTCAACAGAAGATGATTCTGGATTAATTACTGTAAATCCAATGAGAAAGAAAAAAGTGAATTATTAAGCATTTTAGATAAAATACTCAGTATTCTAAGTGTAACACTCCAGAACAAACAAATTCTTATAAATGACCCTGTTAATTAGATATTAGTTATTGCTTTAAATAACTTCTTTGAGCAGTCATGTATTTTCTAGCTAAATCCCAAAGTCTGGGGATAAAATTCTTGCTTACTGAGGTCACACAGGAATCATCACCTTCTCCAACTGGTTTGCTTCCACTAGGTAGTGGTATTACCTGTACAGAAAGGATAACTGATCAATTCATCTCATGTTCTTGAGAAGATACCTCCTTTTTTTTTAATTAGATGATGTGTCCTCAAAATTGAGGAGTCCCTCTGCAAATAAAGATATAATTGTTTAATTTCAGCCAATTATTAGTGTTATTTGTACAGAGGGACAGCATAGAGATCAATTTATATCTCCCTTTAGTGTGATAAGTCTTCTTTTTCAGCCCTCAAGACAATCAGTTCGATATATCTCCAATTCAGTAAGCTATAAGCAATCTAGACAAGTTAAATCCTTCAAGTTAACAGTATTTTATTTTAGCCACCAACCTTTCTCCTGGCTTTGTGGTGTATAAATCAGAATAGAGTTTCTTGGGTTCGTAAAATACTTTAACCCATAATAGAAAAGATTTTAATCTCATTCTGTTCCCTGCTGGGTGGCTTTGTGCTGCGCTTTCCATGGCATGTCAAAGGAGGACTCCCAAGGGGAAGTAAAAAGTCTTGTTATGAGATAATAAATGCATAATTTCAGCTGTAGTGGGTAGGACCTCTGATCAATGTTGTAAGTTGTTGCAGTGATAGACTTGCAAAATTAGTTTCAGACCATCTACTGATACATGTGTGACACATGTGTACTTGCCTGTACAAGTTCCAGTGACACTATGATTACTCCTATTTTGCAGTCCTTGCCCTGGAACACTTCCAAGCAGTTTTATTGTATTGAAATGGCTCTTACAGTTCATTGAGCACCCAGCATAACACTGTTGAATATGATTGGTGCATTTGCATATATTTATTTTAAAAAAAATCAGCTAGTTAAACTGCATAATTATGGGAAAACGAATCATAACAATAAAAGACCATTTAAGTTAACAAGCTTTGTGATCAAAGAATAAATACAGGTTAGATAAATGAGACTCTGGATGTAACTAATCTACATAAATAAGCTTTGTTCTGAATAGAGGAAAGGAAAATATTAAAATAATCTGAAGGTATTAAAAAAATAGTACTTTTATAATTTCTAGTTTTATTTCATCATATTTTTAATAATTTTCACTCAGTAAAAATAGCTGAGTTTAGTGATAAACTACTTTTATGAGTTTTTATTTTTTGATTAACAATGTTTACAGTGCAAAGTAAGTCTAAACTAATACAAGTAAACAAAAATAACATCATAAGTTTCCATTCTAGTTTGAATGTGTTATATGTCAAAAATCTAAAACATTGTTTTCATGTCTTAATTTTAAATTTTTTTTATGTGACAGTGTTTTTTGATTGATTTTTAATTAAAGAAAAGCATTAAAGGGAACATTTAAAGGACGACTTCTTGTTTACTGTCTTTATCAGCAGAGAGCAGCCTTTGTAGTGTTTGAAAACTGGTGCATTAAAAATCAATTTCAAGTCTTCAAAGCTGGAAACTCTTGCTTGCTTTGTAGATATATACTGTTTTTAAAATCATTGGAAACACACTTGACAATTGAATTAAAACAAAAGGTAAATAATTGTTTCATGAAAATTTGAAGGATTTTAATGTATTTTTAATAAGTGCTGTAGAATTTTTTTTACAGAGACAGGCATACAAATCACAATTTGTTGCTTTTAAAAGCATAAGTTGTTCCTAAAGACAGCTATATGTATTCTTTTATTAAGAGAATTTTGCTTTAAACTTCTGTTGGTGTTATTCTGTTCTTTTTAATGAATACCATGACTCAAACACAGAACATGTCAGTTTCTTTACTTTATTTCTGTCTTGCTCTTTTCTGATTGCTAAGCAACCAGTTACAATTGTTTAGCTACAACTCAGTTTTAAAAAACGGTGTACTGAAATGGGCTAAACAAATGTTCATTAATTCTTAATGAAAATATTTAAATTCTATAAAATTTTAAAGGAGACAAAGAAAAGTATATTGTTTTAACAATGTACTTCAGATTCAGCACTTGAACTACTACCAGCAGACTCAAATATACTCTTTTTGCACAAATCTAGAAAAAAAACAAGATCACGTTTTTAATCAGTACATAAGAAATTTCAAGGCCTATGTATAATTAAATTAATATTATTCCTTTCAGGGCATGATCCTTAACCACTTAATCAGTGAACATTTTAATTTAAGTCAATATAACCATTGAAATAAATAGCTTGCTTACAAGAGTAGGGTTGCTGATGTGCATAAACATACGCAGAAATCAGCCCAGAATCTGTTAACCTGTGTTACCTGAACTGCTTCCTGTTGCTTCTCTCCTTTACCTTAAGAACACTGCAAAGCTGCAGAAGCTATTCCTTTCACTTGGCCTCCAACTATATTTTCTAGTATTCTATTGAGAGAGTTCTGGTGTCTTGCTTTTTTGCATAGACTTGTGTAATTTGATATGCAGATTTGAAGATCATAGAAAGAATCCTGCTTTGATGATCATGAGCAAGATTATCCAGCCACAGCTGTAGAGTACCAAGTGTGTTCGCTTCTGATCTCTTCATTTCAGTGGGTCAGATGACAATAAGAATATAGTGGAGTTTAGACTGCTTGGGAAATAGTGAAATTAAAAGCCTTTTTAAAATGACAGACATGAAGCCTTAGTAAAAATTTAGATTTCTAGGCTATAGGCCAGATAACATAACTGTCTATATGAATGCATAAGTAGAGATACACAGAAAAGAGAGCAGAGTGGAATCAAAATAACTACGTAGCTGCATAAAATATATTATTAACTGGCAATGTGTGCCTTTTTTTTTTTTTTAATATATTGTGTATGATCTGTATGTAGCTGTGTAGCATTGTTTTGGAAGATGCTGTCAACCTGCACTTTTTGCTGCTAAGAAGAAAGCATCAAGGGTAGGGAAAATGATATAATTCTTTTTCCTGAGGCAAGAGTATAGGTAAGAAAGGACCTCATCTTCTGCTTTGTGATAGAACCCTACTATGAGACTTCAGGTTTGAGACTGATGATTAAAAGGAGATATAAGTCATGCAACACATGAAAATAAACAGCACTTAACTGATTTCGTGGACTGCATTAGGTGTTAAAAAGCACACAATAATTTACACTTCATAGCTCCAAGGCAAGAAATATCTCAGTCTGCTTTGTAGTCATTGAGTGAAAAAGAGGTGGAAACAAGATGTTTTATATTATTTCTTGCGCTGTGTAGTCTTCATTTTGTCTGAATCTACAAATTTATTTTGTCTATTTAATATACATGGTCTAACAGACTGTAGTATTTCAAGGGGCAGAAGTAACTGGATTATTTAGTTTTTTCTTTATCTGTTGGCCACCATATACATGATCTTTCTCAAAAGTATAGCTCTCGTAAAATATGGCTTTCACTGCAACAGTATGGTGGTAACAAAATAATAATCCCTTCAAGTGTAAAAAACATTTTAAGTACTTTCCAGGGCTCATTTGTTTCAAATGGGTTTCCAAAAGTTTGAAGTCAAATTTAATTTCAGTTCATTTAAAATATGTGTAGACCACACATAAGCTTTACTCCATCCCCTGATACTGTTAAAGGAACATTAGGAGTATCTGGATTTCCAGTTTTCAACCTACTTGTTACTGTACTTTATACAAGTGGAAGTAAAGCAAGAGGAAGCTTTTTCTGTTAAGTAAATGAAAGCTTCAGGAATTTTGGTTAGCATTGGAAAAGACATTTAGATAAAGATAAATTATGTGCAGTTGTGACGGTCTTACTGATATCAGTGAATGAAGAAATAGGCATACATGGTGAATATCGGTGGGAGAAGATTTAATTTAAGGGAAAGGTTTTGTTATGATTTAAGTTTTGGGTTTTCTATAGTGTTTTATAATAAAGACAATTATATAGTAATTTGGGTTAGAATGCATGCCCAGTTTCTCATCTCAAAACCCAATTTGTTACTACCTGTGGCTATTTCTATTAAAAAAGAAACATAATTACTATGAGTCTCAGCAGTCTAAGAGTAAATTTTTGCAATTACAATACTTCCCTTGGGCAGATATGTGAAAATGGCCGATTAATTCCTGCCAGTCTATTCCTTACACATTCTTAAGGTTACTGGTAGCTTGAATTATCATTATATTGGTGCTGCTTATTATCCTGTGGTTAAGGTTAAAGCAGCAATGCTACTATAAACCTCTAGGAATAGAAAGCTATGCCATTGCCTTGTAAAGTCTCTATGCTGAAGTGTGATACTCAACATCCTAGGAGTAAGACACTAGTTCTATTTCCATGGAAATTGAATGATTTTGCTGTTATCTTAGCATATTTTGGAAGGGTATTGTGTATTGTATTTAAACAAAAACACCAAACAAACCCAACTTCCATAATTCTGAAGAGTTTGTCAGAACATTAATAGAGCTGCATATGAACTGAAGACTATGGTAGTCCCTTAGTATTTTATAGCTTATTTTTTTTAATCTTCAATAATGCACAATGGCATGAAACACCAGTAAATTAAGATGACCCTGACATTATATAAATTAACAACTTCCCATGGAAATAATTTAATTCCTCTCCTAATGGGTTTTTGAGGGCATATGTGCAAAATACTTGCGTGCAAAGGCTATAATCCAATGTATAACTCTCTGCAGTGAAGCACCTAACTCCATTTTGAATTCCAGTGAGGCTGGAAGTTGGTGTGGCTTCATGCGTGCTCTTGATCCGTCTGCAGGGAGCAGCATTAGTCTGTGTTACACATGATCTGATTTGATTATTCAGGAAGAGCAATATGAACAGTCTTAACAAGTTACTTTTTTCCCTTTTGCATGAATTTTGCTGAAGAAGAGGAGACTGAGGGAAGATCTTATTGCAGTCTTCAGCTTCCTCATGAGAGGAAGAGGAGGAGCAGGCACTGATCTCTTCTCTATGGTGACTAGTAACAGGACCCGAGATAATGGCCTGAAGTTGTGTCGGGGGAGGTTTCGGATGGATATTTGAAAGAGGTTCTTCACCCACAGGGTGGTTGGGCCCTGGAACAGGATCCCCGGGGAAATGGTCACAGCACCAAGCCTGACAGAGTTCAAGGATCATTTGGATGATACTCTCAGGCACACGGTGTGACTCTTGAAGATGGTCCTGTGCAGGGCCAGGAGTTGGGCTTGATGATCCTTGTGGGTCCCTTTGAACTCAGCATATTCTGTGGCTCTGTGATTCTGAGTTTTTGTTTGGAATTTCTTGCACTGTACCTGTCGTGTTTTCATTACTTTTCCCAGTTTGAAAGAGGCTTCCACATACACACACTTCTTCAGAATGTTGCTTTGGGGACTTTTGTAACGTGGACATTATTTAGAGAAGGTCGTGTTAACTATTTTCTTTGAAAGATCATAAATAACATTTGAAAAAAATATGTATGCATCCTTCAGTTGATACTCAATGCATTCCACTTTTAAGAAATGTGCTCACATGTTTGGTAAACATACTGCTAATTAGATAGAGTAGAAGTCCATATTTTAATCCCTGAGTTCTAACTAACCCCTCAGTCAATATTAGCATTCATATTCAGTCACTCTATTCCTGTTGAAACCTGCTGTAGTATCCTAGATGTTGACAAACAAACACGATTTGGAAGAGAAAGACAACTTCACCTAGTCCTGGAATCTTTGCAGAGACCACATCTTATATGGTTCTTCTTAATTTTACAGCAAAATCCGATTTCAGAGTCTTGATACAGCAAGCTGTATTGAGAGGGGCAGTCCAGAACACTTTATGAGTCTTATAAGAATTTACAGGCCAAAATAAGCCTTTAAATACATATGAAATTAGAGATTACCTTTGGAAATCCCTAAATAAGTGGGTGTTGTGTCCTAGATGAGGTGATCCTATCAAGAAGAGTAACTATTTTTTGTTTTGCTTGTTCTGAATCAACTTAGTCCTGTAGTAAGATCTTGCAGTCAGTTAACATTGAAGTAACTGAGTTGTATATGGATATACATAGCCCTGTAGCAGAAAGACCTTATTTTTTTCTATCCAAGTCTTCTTGACCACTGCTACTATACTCGAGGTGTAATGGTGTATTAGATCAAACTTTCCATTTTATGAGGTGCCTCATCATAGGCATATGACTGTTATGGCTTTAAAATATATTTAGAGACAGAACCTCTTGCTAAATTTGTGCAAGCCTAAATTATTTATCTTATGTCACAAATAATAAATCAACTCATCACCATTTTACAGTTGAAAATCTCCTTGCATGGCCATGCGAGTCTGTAAAGTTTGATGATCTACTATTCTATCATAAATTCAGACATTATTTTGGCAGCATATTTAGTGATGTGGTTTTTTTCTAGTGCTTAGAGGAAATAATATTGCAAAGGTATTTGTGTGAAAGTAGGGCTTTGTATTCTGTCACAAAATGTTTATAGAATACCTTGCTGGGTATTTTTAACAAAATGTTGAAATTAAGAGTTGCATGACCTAAATAAGAAATTAGACAGAAAGTAATAATGTAAGTTTTAGCATCTGTGATTTTCTTCCTAAATTTAAGGGAACCATTGCCTTTTTTTTTTTTTTTTTTTTTTTGTGGAAGGACTTTAGACAGGAGAAGGGGATAAAGTGGCAGCTTTGAAGGAAAAGAAGTGATCTAGATTTATCCCTGTTCTTCTGATTGTTGCCTTGGAAGAAAGCTTCAGTATTTCTCTTTGTATGTGTTTTCTGTGCAGGCAGTGTGGCTTCAGAACCAAGTCCTGCCCTGTCTTTGTTGCTAATTTCTTTCACTCTGTGGAGAAGAAGCACAGAACTGGACTTTTGTGGCTCATAAACTGTCTACTGCCTAGCTAATCACCTTTCCCTGTCACTGCCATTGCAAATCTGTTTAAACGCAACTTTCTTCGGCATACAACATATGTATCTGTGGGAATGTAGTGTGCTATGTAAAGGCTTGCTTAGCCTGAAATTGAAGTAAGCAGACTGATCCAAGGGCTATTGAAACCAATTTGAAAGCATCCATTGATTTCATTGGACCTTAGGTCATGGCTTGCGGGAGTTTTACTGTTGCCTTTAGTGAGAATATGGGTTGGACAGAAGAAAGTAAACATAGTGGACAGATATTAACACAAAGTTAACAGGTTTAAAATTTCCAGTGTCTCTGTTTTCTCCTTACTAAATATGATAGGTACAAAACAGTTTGGCAGTGTTAAAAGGCCATAATTTGTTCTCCTTTTTCACCATCTAGTACTGCAGTGTTTATATGCTTTCATCTGTTCAGAAAACATTTGTGTTACATTGCTCTTAGAAACAGGAAAACAGCAGTGGTAAGAATAGGACAAATTTTACAACACTTACTGGTTTCATTGGGATTTCCTGCTGAGTAAGAGCTTTCAGACATGTCTCAAAATTAAAAATAAAATGCCAAGAGATAAAAATTGCACTGTAATATCTGTAAGAAAGAAAGAAAGAGAGTCAGAAAAGGTTGTTTTCATGGAGGAAAAAAGGATTCTAAATGCAAGCAGAGAAAAACATTTTTAAAATTATAACAAATACTTCGATAATCTTCTTAAATTTTGAGGCACTATGTTTTAAGTTTCCCTTTATATTTTTATATCTCAATTTCTAGAGTTCATATTTAACATGAAAAATAAAAATAAGAAAAAACAACCGCAAATGAAGTCAAAGACGCACTCTGAAATGTATTGTTCTTTTGAGTTCAGGGTATGATATTCTTTAATAAGCTGGATATTGCATTAAGTGCAGATTTCATTCCAGTTAGCTAATTGTAGTTGAGTCTGTTATGCAGTAAACATAGTATCTGTTAGGAATACTAAGGTAGTCTCAACATAGTGGGAGCCATAGATAAAAGGTGCATTAAAGCGTTTCAAATTTGATCATTAGGTTTCATTGCACCCATCTGCTACCAGAAAATATAATGGGCAGCTTAATTCATTGACCTTTAACTGTCATTTTGAACCATATTTTTAAATCCATATTTTCAAGTTAGACCTAGAGAGTTAATTTGATAAGAGAATACCCAGTATATTTTAATGCAATTACTTTTTCCTTTTTTTTCTGTTTTTTTTTAAAATTATAATCAGATTTAATGGTCTGTTGTATATTCCACTAATCCAGTCAAAGTAGTTATTTAATGTTGAATGTGGTTAAAAGCAACTAATGTTCAACTTTATTAAGACTTTTATTAAATAGAAGGTTTACTGAAGTTCTATTTTTTTATGCATAAACTACTACCTCTTATTAATTATTTCCAGGAGGTTCAGTTACGCTAGAATTATCCTTACATGTTTCAGTTCCACCAAGATTATACAGCACAGTACAAGGGCCAAATACACGCTGAAACTGTGGAGTGTTTCATATTTTGTTCCTAAAATGTGTTCTATCTCTTTTATTTTCTGTAAGATCTATTATCTTGAGCAGGTGGGGTGAAGCACATACGTCTCTTAGAAGTTCTATATGTGTAGGCATGAGTAGACTGTCATAAAATTGCAGTGGTGCTTAAAGAAAGCAGGAAATAATGTAATAAATGAGGATGATTTAATGTGTTTCTCAGCAATAGCAAACAATTATACTATTCTGTCATCTGAAGTTTTTGTAATGGAAAAAAGTGATTACATGTATTTCTTTACACAACGGGATAAAAGGCCTGAAATAGACATGTAATACACAGACAGATGTATGTAACCTAACCTTATAATCCCATTTCACAGCTTTCCCAAATTCTGGGGAGCTCGATAAATGGGAAGCTGATTATATTGACACTGCAACTCTATTAATAGGATTCGGATTTGCCTTATTGACAAGCCAGTACTGTTAATATGATCCAGTATATTAAATTGACAGGAAAACTGGAGCGATAGGATGTATCTACAGCCTAATTGACAGGGAAGCTCTTTCAAAATGTTCTCAATGTGGTTTTTATTGACAGAGTAGCTTCAGTAAGTACATATCATTGGTGAACAGTGTAAATATATTGGATGCAACTGTACTAGTAGATTCAGGTGAAGTAGTTATTGTTCTGTTTTCCCATACTTCCACCTTTACTTTGATATAAGTCGTGTGAAGCTCTCTTGTAAGACCTTTACAAATGCCTCTTAAGGTACCAGTCTAACTGCTCCACTCACAGGTGTTTGACAAGTAGCAAATTCTTTTGAATGTGTTCATCATTTTCAAATGAATAGCAGCAGTGCAGAGCAGTGCAATAATGTATCATGAATTTCATTATGTTTATTTATTGATGCTGTGATAGCGCTATTGTACTTTCAGCTCGAGCTCTTTATGTGGTGTGATATTTGGCACCTCTTCCTGCATTTTTATCTTGCATCTTCTCCAAAAAGTAGTTCAACTTAAAAGCTCATATTACAATTCCTTCTTCCTAGTCCCATTTGACAATTTTTCACATTTTCTTTTGAGACCATGCTAATTTCATTAGATTTCATGTTTCTCAGGTGCAAAATAATATGAGGCTCAGAAACCTGAAACCATTGCAAAACATAGAGCAAACTCAGTTTTGTCCAGAAAGTCTTCTTGATTCTCTTCTCAGCAGGTGAAGGTTTTGGGTTCAGCTTCCATACTTTTTCCCAAGCACATTTAAGAGGGAGAAGTCAGATCCTAAACACGTATTCTTTGTCTGTTCTGGTAGAGGAGCTGAGGGCTTCTGTTGAGCTGACTTCCCTGTTGACAAAGAGGCAAACTTGGTGCTGAAATGCTTCAATCTTTTATTTTGTATCAAAAATCTGATCAGGGTCTGGTCTTCATCATTTGAGTGTCTGTCAAGTCTATGTTTTTCACCAGGATCATTCAAAAATATGTCTCTCAGCAGCAACTTTTATAGTTTTTTCAGTCTTCAGACTCTGTGCAATCATCAGATGAGAAGAAGCTTGACTGGGACTTGGGATTTCTAATCTTTCCACTGTGTTAAATCTTCACAGTCCAGGCTTGTATTCTTTTGTGCGTTTTGCATTGCAAAATAAACTCATGTAAAAATTCAACAAATAATTGTTTTCATTAATTCAGTAATACAAACTGAAATATCTGTGATACCTTACTGTGACAGATTAACCAAAAAATCAGCAATAATTTCTATGTTAAAAAAATGTGTTTCTTGCTAAGAGAAAAAAGTGCATGGATTTGGCATTTATACAGGGTGAATTTGCATTCCTTTGCTTACAGGAAAGGATTGGTAGTGCCTGTCACCAGAGCTTCACTTTTCACAAGTCACTGTGCAATTGGCCAAAGAGCTTGGGACCTCTTTCTCACTAAGTTTTGCTTTTCTCATTCAAGAGAAAGAGAAAACTTGAACCACCAAACAACACTTCAATAAAGAGTGAATGATATTGCCTTGTGCATCTGACTGCTTTTTTTTCCCTGTGTTTTTCATGTGCCTTTGAAGAGTGCTGCATATGTCAGAAATTCACATAAACACACTGTGGGCCTTTTAACACCAAAATACACATTTTGCAGCAAGTGTGAAACTTCCCAAATATGTACATGTCATATAAATTGTATCTCAAAAGCATTTTGTAAAGAATGGGAGTGGTGAGCACATAGTAGGACAATATTTGTTAAAATAGCCTATTTAATTTTGTCTTTGAAAAAGGTGGAATAATTTTTGGGAGGTTTATGCCCACTTTCTGTTTGTTTATTTATTTTACTAATGGGCTAATCAATTTTCTTAATGAAGTCTTGGTGAACCCAAAACTGCTACTTCAGGCTGAGTATACGTACTCACTGGCACTCTTCTGAGGAGTCTTTGTGAAAAATTGTACTGTGTTGAACCCACACCATTCCTAACAAAATGAAGACAATTGTCTGCTCATTCAAAACTCAATTTGGCAGATTACAATACTTTTGTCTCTAGAAGAGATTGCCATTATATAAGATCTTTGTTTCTTGAGGGGGGGGAATAAATACTTGAAATTAAGCTTTTCAAGAAAAGACACAGAAGATGCTTGAATAAGATATTAAGTGGCAGTCTGATAAAGGGAAGAAATGTTTAATTTCATTTTGGCATTTAATATATAATTAATAAGAAGTAATTTAATTAATATAAGAAAGGCTTTTTACTTTATTATATTTCCAGGTATGAACACCTACATGAAATGGAATTGTTTTGAGTAATTTCTGAAAATGTGATACTACTTCGTGCAATAGTGAGAAAAAATTGTGAATATTCTAGTAGTCTAATATTCATAAATTTGATTAATGTCTAAGTTCTTTTTTTCCCTCCCCCCTTTTATGAAAATTATTTCTAGGCATAATTTGTCA